>JANHGC010002873.1:190287-201844 GCA_027560395.1 Boaedon fuliginosus | reverse complement strand
ACCATATTCAAACCTCTGAGGCGCCATGTTTTATACATATAAATTCCAGATTTGCCCCAGCGGCAACGGGCCCAAGAAACACAGAGCAGCCCACCCCGCCAAATAAGGTTGCCTACAATGTTGGAGGGGGGTGTAGGGGCTTAAGAAGGCCCACAAATGGCTGCAGCCCAGTGTCCCTGTCAAGCCGTGGCTGCCTTTTCTCAGAGCTGGGTTGTCCTTGGCCCAGAGCCTGACCTGCCCTTGGCCCAGAGACGGCCTTGCTGGAGCAGAGATATGGGAGGGTGTGCTGGGGCTTAAGAAGGCCTGCAAACTATGTGGGAGGGGCGCTGGGGGATTCAGAAGGCCTGCAAATGCTGTGGCACAAATATACTTCTTTAAAAAAAAAAAAACCTGAGCAAGGCCGGGTAAGAAGCTAGTGGATAATACAAAGCAAATTCTTAGAAATGGGAGGAGATATTTGAAATACTAACTTACCCTTTCTTAACATAAAATATAATTTTCTTTCCTCTCAGTGTAGGACATGAGAAATAAAACAGCATCAGTTAATTAACATTTTCATTAGATTTTAAAGAGTGTAAAAATCAATCTTGCAAAATAAATGATCAAATTAAAGAATTTTTCCCTACCATAATGCTCTTAGGTCACGTTCACAGAGTTATAGGGTATCTAAATTTTAAGAATATATATTTCATTCTTCAGTTTTCTTTTGAAAAATCCCTTAAACCTTTAAACTGAAATTTGATGTAGATCCAGTAACATATTTTTCGATACAATAAAACAAAATAATGACCTGAATATAATGCTATATATTATAATGCATACAAAAAGTAGTAATTATGCAGGCAGTATGCATTTCAAACTACTAGCCCATTTTCTTCTGTGATATTTTATTGAAAAAATAAAATATTTTTTTATTTTAATATCAAGAGAAAACTTTTAAAAATTGCAGAACTAAAAGAGGAAAATAAAAAATGTTTTTAATATTCCAAAGAATAAAGAATTTCTCTATGCCCACAAATGTCCATTTGGTAGTATTAAATAATTTATGCATTTAGTAATAAATATGGTCTGTGATCAACAACAATGCTGGGGGCATTCATTAAAATTAATTACTTCTCAGAAAAATATTAAAAATTTATACTAAGTTCTAAGATAATTTTGTAATCAACACTTCCCACAAATTTCCCCAACAGAATTCTTAGTTATTTTTCTTGATCCTTCCAGCTTTCCACATAAGGTCATATACAGACAATGTCTTCCCAAAGCTCCTACTGGAGCTATTTATTATTCATAAATAATTTATGGTACGTATTTTGCTTTTTTAAAAAAACAAACTTACTTCTACTTCATCCCATTTCAGATCCACAAGTTTTTGCCCCTCCTTGGGTTCCCATGTCGGTAGTGTCACTGTTGCTTGGACTCGTGGCAGGAAAATGTCTGGTTCCATGGTGGCTGCTCCTGGCCTATTTTCACTTGGCAACTCTGATTCTGTCCACCCAGACACTGGGGAACCATAAAATGAATATTCACAGTTTGTACCTTCATAGCCAGAATTACAAACACAGAGATATCCATCACCACTACTAGTGCAGTTGCCATGGTGACAAGGACTACTGGCACATGGATCTGAAACAAACTGAAACACAAACAATAATGGAATTCTTAGTACCACAGAATAAGATGTGTCATCTTGTCACAAATGTTAATCTGCTAAAATATCTGGGTGGCCTTCACCTGCTTTACTTAGAACTTCCTTTTCCAACCAAGCACTTTCAAGTGGACCTCAATGGTCAAAATTTCTAGTTGATATAATAACTTTTAATACTGAAAGCTATGAAAGAATGTGGCTGGAAGGCAACCAGGAGAAGGAGGAGGTTCATTATTCACATTTCAACAAAAAGATTATACAGGAGAAATAGAAGAAAATTAGCAAACAAAACTGATGGTGTTGACAAAGTTGAATGGTTTAGAAATATTGGAACATTTTCCAGAGGAATAATAATTAGCCTTTTGCAGCAAATACAACAAAGCACATAGGTATGAAGTAGCGTAATTATTACTGTTAATGCTATTTTTGAGGATATTTGAGGAACACTGGTGCACTGTTCTGAAGACACCAGAAAGATAACAGTTATACGTACTATTTGTAATCATCTTCTAAATTGTGGTAGAAGTCTTTACAATCTAAAACGCATCTTGAATGATCAAACAATGGTTTGGAGTGTGTGTGTGATATGTGTGTGTATGCATCACACAGAAGGTTGCAAAAGGTGATCACATAACCCCAGGACACTGCAACCATCATATTTAGTCAAGTTGCCAAGCTTCTGAATTTTGATCACATGATCACAGAAATGTGATAACGTCATAAGTGTGAAAACCCTTTTTCAGTGCTGTTATAACTTTGAATGGTCACTAAACAAATGGTTGTAAGTTAAAGACTATTGATCCAAAGAAAGACATGTTGTAACTTTTAGTTTTATTGCCAGTCATCAAAAAAACCTTAATGTTGCATGAGAGAGACAGGGTGTTATATCACTTTGTTTTCTGCATATCTAGAAAACAATTTTTAGACCAGATAATTAAAAAAGATATATTTCTCATTAATAAAAAGGATTTCATATAGTCAGTTTGGTCTACTGTCCCTCAATAGTCTTCCATGTGCAATTTAAGGTGCTAGTGACAACTTTTAAAGCCCTTCATGGCTTAGGAGCAGGGTACCTTAGAGACCGTCTTCTTCTACCACACACCTCCCACCACCCAGTTAGATCTCACAGAGTCGGCCTCCTACGGGTCCCATCAGCTAAACAATGCTGGCTGGCAGGCCCCCGGATGAAGGTTTCTCCGTGGTAGCACCAACCCTCTGGAATCAGCTCCCCATAGAGATCTGGATTGTCCCCAATCTATTGGCCTTCCGCCAGGCTGTGAAGACCTGGCTCTGCCAGTGAGGTTGGAATTGATGACGCCCTTGTATGAATGGTCCTATGTTGTTTTTATGGTTGTGTTTTTTAATAGTTTTAGTTGTATAAATTTTACTCTCAGTTTTATTATATGATGTTATTGTATTTTTATTGTATTTTTAAACATGTTGTTATCCACCTCATGTTCCCCTTGATTGCCGAAGAGAGGCGGGGTATAAATTTAATAAATAAATAAATTTATAAATACTGGCCAAGGCACAAGGCCAAAAACCAAGTCACTGTGAGTTCTAGTTCCTCCTTTAACATGAAAGCTGATTGGGTGACTTTAGGCCAATCACTCTTTTGTCAGCCATGATGTCAGGCTCAGGCAACAAATACCTGGTTGATCCCAAAAAGTGGAGCTTGCACTTGTGGGAAACACTAGGAAGGGAAAAAAAGTCTCTCATAAAATTTTCTATAGTTACATTATTGAACTGATAATTAGCCACATTTACAACTTGGGTAAGTAATATAGAAGAGACAATATGGGACAGAAGCTATTTTCATCATTTCCAAACTTGACATTTAATTATAGATTTCATATACTATACTAATTTCCTAGCATCAGGGAAGAATAAAATTGGTAAATCAGGCTGAAAATATTCTTGCTTCCATTGTAATTGTTTTGAATTGGATTAATATAATTTAATAGTTTTAACTTAAAATCGAAGTATTTTAGATTTTGTATACCTAAGTACATCTAACCTGTCATCATTCTTTTCTTTATTTTGATGGTTTTGGCCATCAAAGTTGTTTTTATAAAGAAAGAATTTTTGCCTATAGATGAAACCAAATAAATAATGAAAACGGAAGCTTTTGTCACAAAAACAGAATTTAAGAAAGAACTATTATTTTTCCTTATAGCTATAGTAACAAATTACAATAAAGGCATCATGACATGAATTTTTGTTTTGATCTTGCACAAAAGGATTTTAATTATGTTAAAGAGAGCTAGTTTGGTATTGTGGTTAAGGCATCAGAGTAGAAACCAGGATGCCAGTTTCTAACGCCAGCTTCTAATACACAGAGCCAACTGTTTCACCATGAGCCAGTCACTCTCTCAGTCCTAGAAAGCAGGGAATGGCAAACCACTTCTGAAAAATCTTGCCAAGAAAACTGCAGACTCTAGTCCAGATAAGCTACTAGGAGTAAAAAACTGACTCAAAGAAAGCACATGCCCACACAGACAAAATGAAATCCCAGGACTTATGGAATCAATATTATAACTGTCTACATCTAAACATTGTTAGGGCAGTGACTATAGAATAAAAGAGAAATTGAAATTATATAAACCTGGTTTAAAAAAAAGCTTATCTATGCTACAGAGAAGCAAAAGAGTAAGCTGAAGCAACAAAATACCCCAAATGAAATATCTACCAATTAGAAACAGCAGTAGTTTGGTGTGAGCTGGGTTAAGCTTGATCGACTTTATCTGGCAGTCAAAACTGGCAAATTATGTAATTTGCTGTGCAGAATTTGGCAATGTTATATATTATGGAGACATGTGAGTTAAAAGTAGGAAGATGTAAAATTGGTATCTACATTCTGATAATTTAGTGAATAAAGGTAAAGATAAAGGAGTCCTTGCAGATTTTACTCTACTAGTCATTGCCAACTATAGAGGCCAGTGCTCATCTCCGTTTCAACGTCATTGAGCCAGCACTGTCCAAAGAAAATTCCGCAGTCATGTGGCCAGCATGATGTCATGGAGCACTGTTATCTTATCACCAAAGTGGTACCTATTTTCATGTTTTCCAAGTGCTAGGCTGGCTGGACCTGGAATCAGGACAGGCACTCAGTCCATCACATGATGCTTGGGTCTTGAATCTGACCTGCCGGTTCTCCAGCCCATAAGCCCAGTGTCTTAATCAGTGAGCCACCACACCCCCCGGGTGAATAGTTGGTGAATAAGAATACTGCAGTATCTCTAAAAATGAGCAGAAGGGGATGTGATGTGCTCAATGGCTTCAAATTGTCTAGAATAGCAGTGATACAAGTATTTATTTGTTTGTTTGTTTGTTTGTTTCAATTTATACCCCACCTCATTTCCCAGGTCAGTAATCTAAAGAATCTTGCTGTTCCTTCATTTTAAGAAAGCCAAAGGGAACCACAATGAAGAACTTTTGTACTTAAGATATAAAATAAGTTCTGTTACTATATTCCACAGGGAGACATGTCTGGATTGGATTGGTACTTTGACCTATTGTACACTGTTTAAGATGTTATTTAACATACCAAGAAGCTAAGAAATTGGGAAGTCACCTGTGTGGGTTTGTTTGTTTTTTAATATATTGTCAAACCACTTGGATCACCATTGTATACACTTTTATGAGAATACCCCACAAAGAACATCAGGGCGATTATCTCTGAATCCCTAAAGAGCAATATTTGTCTTAGTTCTCTTACGGACTGACCTTAAAAAACACAAAAAATATATTCCCGCTTTCCTCTGTTATAATTTTAATGTTTTTAATAATTGAAAAATAATTATAATTGAAAGTTATACATGGAACTTATGAGAAGATAACTGTGTCTTTGGTGTGCTGAAAATACACTGCTTATTCATTAGGGCCAACACATTTTACCAAGTTCTTCCCAGGGACGTTTTGTCCTACATTGCAAGCAGCAGAATAATGACTGTTCTCAGAATATAGGACACAGTGCCATAAGGAAGAATTCTTGAAAAATGTTGAAGTACTTATTATATAGTTCATTTGATATTTCTGTTGGTTTTACATGTTCTATCTAGTGCATTTCCTTCTTTTCTCCCTATATATTCTCATCATTAGGAGCCCTGGCGGCACAGTGGCTACAATGCAGTACTGTAGACAACTCTGTCCAAAGCCAGGAGTCTGACCCTGATTAAACAGGAATTAAGCAGTCCTGTTTTCTCCCTCCTGTCTGTCATCTTCTTACCATCTTCTCCCATTAGCGGACCTATTGTTTCATTGAGTTTCTCCTTGTTCCTTACATACTGAAATAAACAATTTTGTTATCATTATTGGCATCAGTTGCCAATCTTAGCTCATTATGGGCCTTAGCTTTCCTAACTCCCTCCTTGCAGTTTCCGGCTATTTACTGATATTTTGTTTTAGTTATATGTCCTTTTCCATTTTTTTATATTTATCTGTCCCTCAGATTGTTGGAAAGCCCTTTCTGCAACCATGCTGGTCTCATCTGGTGTCTTGTTTTTGTTTCTCTGTAGATCTGAAGGAAACAACGCAAGACAGAGGGGCATGGAGTGTGCTGATTCTTAGAGTGACCAAAGTCTCTTTTAAAGTCTAAAACACTAGTCTGACTTGGTTCAGTTATCTGTAGTTCCATTATGGGAAATTAAAACATGTCATGATCACTCTAACACACAGTTTCTATAGTTAACCTACCTACTCATAATGTTTCCTCCCAAAAAAACCTGCCAAATGTCCTCTTCTTTCAAATGCCTTTTGTTTTTTTAGCCACATGAAATGCCCCAAATGCTATCATTTATTTATTTATTTATTTGATTTATATCCCGCCTCTCTTCACCCATATTGGGGAACTCGAGGCAGCAACAATACAATAAAAACATCAACCTATACAATAAAATTCAAAAACACATTCGTTCACTCAATCATACACGAGGTGGGGGCAAGATGATTAAGTCCACGCTTGCCGGCAAAGCCAGGTCTTCAATGCCTTGCGAAATATAGGCAATATATTCATTACTATGAATGTTTTGGTCATTTTTAAATTACTGTACTATTGTATTTTCTTTTAATGTTGTAAGCCGCCTGGAGTTCCCCTTGACCAGGGAAAAGAGGTGGGGTATAAATCTAATAAATAAATAAATAAACAAACAAATAAATAAATACCAACTCTCTTATTCTTTGCCTTAACAATGGCAAGAATCAAAAGAACCATTGGTCCAATGCACCTGTTCCCTGTCTAGTAGTGAATGATCAAATGTTAACTAGCTGAACATTTAACAACTAAAGAAGTTAACTTCTTAACCAACCAACCAACCAACCAATCAAAAGAATATCACTATTGATTTAATTTTATATATGTCAACACAATCAATTTACAATTCTTGAAAAGTGGTTAGTGTCATATTGATTACAGATTAGTGGTGCGACCATATCACTAAGTTGCCTATCTATCCTGGCCTGGTTAATAAAGGGGATCTCTGTAATCCTTACATTTTTTCCATAAGCAATTGAGTTTAGCCAAAGTGGGGATTCTCCCATTTTGGAGAAAATGATGCTTTTTTCTTTCCTTCCATTCTGCTTGGGTTTATTTTTTTCTGTTTTTCTTTTCTGTTGCGACATGCTGCTTTGGTCTAAAACTGTTTTTTGGTAAAGTATAATTCTGTGCTTGGTGAGGATTAATCCTGTGTTTATTGATGGGATAATTTTCCCTATTGAGCTTTGTTTGGAAGGAAAAAAGTTAATCTCTGTTCCTGAAAAGAAACTGGGTTGAGAAATCTGACTAGCTCCTTTTGTCTATTCTGATAATGAGCAAGAGTTGGCTGCTGATAGTTATCACTGCATTTTAACTATTTTAATTCCTTAAAGTGCTCTGGCACCTTGCCTGATTTGTAACTCCAGTTTTCAGGTCTTTTAAATCTAATGATTGGTATTTAGGGCAGCTTTTTGCAAGCAAAGAAGCTTTTTGTATTTTTGTACAGGTAATCCTTGATTTACAACAGTTCATTTAGTGACCATTCAAAGTTAACAGTGTCACTGAAAAAGTGACTTATGACCATTTTTCATTCTTATGACCATAGCAGCATCCCCATGATCATGAAAGGCCAAGTTGGCCACGGCCAGTCACATGACAACCTAGCCACACCCACTAAGCCACATCCACAGAACCAGTTGTTAAAAAATTTGAAACCTACCCCTCACTATCAAGTACTTCCTTAAGACCTTCAATAGGTAGATATGGTTGTTTGATTACATTAAAAGTATCATTGCAGCTGTTGCAAGTAAAGATGCTTTTTGCAATTGATCGAAGGTTTGTATTATTATTATGGTTGGTTGTCCACTCAGCTAAATGTTTAGGATAGATTTGGCAAATTGAGTCCTTCTCAAGGACCTGGGATAGTGATGTTGTCGATGACGATGATGATGCGTATCACTTTATGCCATTCTTTCTCAGACACCCACCTCTTCCAGTATTGACCTGACTTGCAGTGGCTACTTGCTTTTTGCTGCTTGACCTCTTTGGAGGCTCACTGCTATAGATATTCTTCGCTGTGCCTCACTGGAGTCTCTTCAGTAGCTTCTCCCAGTGGCACTTTTCTGGCATGTCCAATGAGTGGCTTGTTTAGACCCTCCTTTTTAGGCTTTTGTATTCCACTGCTACTGGATCTACACCTGACCTTGACACAGTCTTTTCACCATAGTTTCAGCTCCTGCAACTTCAAACTCAGCCCATTATTTTTATTTCCCCCCTTCCCTCCTCAGCAACTCAGCTTTCAGTTTAATTCAGCTTCAGCTGGGCTCAGCTCTTCAGCTAAAAGGAAGACTTTCAGCTCTCTTCAGGCTCCAACAGCATCTCATTCATTTCAGTTGCAGCTGCAGGAAAAAATTCTCTGCCCTATTTCTCTTTGAAATTCCTCTAAGCGGGAGTGTTTAAAACCTGGATGAGCATTCCTGTTTCCGCTCCATGCAGATCCATCTTTCCACAAATATACGCTTTAAAAATTATTGAGCAGCTACAATTTATTCATTTTTGCTTTTCCCTATTAATGATTGTCCCCAGTAACTGGGTTTGTTTAGTTAAAGTGTGGAACCTTGGAATTTGATTTTTTTTAAGCCATTAGCAAAGAAATGGACATGGATTAGGGAAACTAACAATTTAAAAAATAGATTTAATGTTTTTAAGATGAATGCTACCTTTTCCTGCAACATTTCTACAATAATCTTTAATCACCCATTCTTCTCCTAAAATAAACTAGAGTCACAGTCTTTAACCAGTAAATCTGTGCACACTTAACTGGGAATCATTTTCTCCATGAATAAGTGATTAATTTTATGTATGACAATATTCATTCAGTAGAAGAATTTGTGTCAAAAACTGATTTCCCATATTTACCTTTACTATTGGAATAAATTATAAATACACTTTTCAATTTCCTATATATCAGTGATGGTTAATCTTTTCGGCACCAAGTGCCCAAAGCATGCGTGTGTGACCTCTGTGCCCATGCGCATGCATGCGTGACCCCGGCGTATGTGCCCTGCCCCACATGCATGCGCACGTGACCCCCCCCCATGCTGCCCCTGCCCCCTGTGCACACACGTGTGATCCCCATGTGCACCCTGTCCCTGCCCCCCATGGATGCACAGCAGAGACCCAAAGACCAGCTAGCTGGAGGGAGTCATGCGTGGCAGAGCTGCGTGCCCCCTAGCATGCTGTAGGTTCGCCATCATGGCTGTATATCTTAAAGTTTACATTTAAATAATTATAGAATAGCCTTTTCAAATGACAGATTAAATATTTTGAATAATCAAATATGCTACAAAATAGATTTTTAAAGATCCAACACTTCTCAAAGGGAATAAATAATGACATTGTCTACTAGTAGGCTTATGAGTCAAATTCAAGGTACAGTTTATTATCCATACAGCCCTTTATAGCTTACATTTTTGATAGCTTTGGGAATGTCTGCTGCAGATAGAGTTATCCTAGGCAATATTGATAGGCCAATAGGCCAAGCTGCAAGCCCCATTCCACAAATTGTTAAAGGGGGTGGGTGATGAAGGAAATGCTTGTCTGAACCTCCTTCCTTACTACAAAGTACACTGATTTTGCTGATGCATGAGCGGGGAAAGAAGCTCCTTTGCCTCTTCATAGGGTATATACCATTAATTTGAAGTTTGGATTCCAATATTCCCTGTCTGCTTAAGAGTTAGAAATCTTTTTAAAAAAATGGTTGACATTCTGAAAAAGGGATTCATTTGCCTTTATCCTATCCTGCATTTGTGATAGGTAGATAGATAGGTTAGATAGGTAGATACGTAGAAAGGTAGAAAGGTAAATAGATAGATATTGCTGTTCATTAATATAGACTTACAGGCTTAAAATTCTAGACAAGTAAATTCTAGACAAATATGTGGTGATGTACCTGGATGATATACATATTTTTTCATTAGATCCATCTTTACATGAAACTTATGTCATAAATGTCATAGAACATCTTGTAAACACAAGCTTTTTACTAAGTTGGAAAAAGATATATGTCTTTCCTCAAGTGGATTATTTGAGTTATTGTTTCTATGCAGAAAGAGTACAGAAGCAACAGTTAAGATGCAATCAGTTCTCATATGGCAACAGTCTAGAAATGTGATTCACGCCATCATTTTTGGCTTTGCCAATGTTTATAGAAGATTCATCCCTAATTTTGCAGTATACACAAAACTGCCAGTTACACTTCTGGCAAAAGGACATAGTTGCAATTGTCCACTTAAGAACAAGCCTCTTTCCAGCAGTTGAAAAAAATTTTTTTCATTCCAGCCACTATTCAGCATCCAGATTCTGGCCATCCCTTTTTTGTGTAAAATGATGCCTTTGACTCTGTTTTGTTTGTTTTTGTTCTTCAAGCTGCAACAGAGGACAGAAGGACCTTTTGCTTTGTGTCTTTTATTCCAGGTTTATTTTCCTAGTTGAAAGGAACTATGATATTTTCAATAAAGGTCACCAGGCAAAAATGCAACATTCCAACAATGACAGCATTTCTTGCAGGGAGTAACCTACCCAATAAGATTAGAAGAATTATATATTCTCAGTCTCATTTAATAAATTATACTGTCACGTGCCCTGTTATGTAGGCCTGGATATGATTTTCCTCACCCATCAATGGTTTTGAAACAAAGCAAATGTATCCCCTTCCCCGCCCCAGTTTGGACAAGGCTGTGTCTTCTTACTAAGGTTTTACCTTTAAAGTAAACATATGAAAATTATAATAAAACACATTAGAAATTTACTAGATGTGAGTCTGTTATCATAGTAAGAAAATATATATAAAATGTTAAGGTGATGTCCCGGTGTCTGGAGGATGTGAGGATCTGGATGGGGATCAACAGGCTCAGGCTCAACCCTGACAAGACCGAGTGGCTGTGGATGTTGCCCCCGCCCATGGTCCAGTTGATTGTCCATTGTTGATGCTGAAGGGAGAAAAATTGCTCCCCTCAGAAGAGGTGTGCAACTTAGAGGTCCTCCTGGATCCACAGCTGCAATTAGATCATCGTTTGGCAGCTGTGGCCAAGGGGGCCTATGCACAGGTTTGCCTGTTGCATCAGTTGTGCCCCTTCCTGGACCAGGAGGCTCTTTTTACAGTCTTCTTACACACCCTCGTCACCTTTTGATTGGAGTACTGTAACACACTCTACATGGGGCTGCCCTTGAAAAGCACTCAGAGACTTCAACTGGTCCAGAATGCGGCCGTGTGAGTGATTAAGGGTGTACCTAGGTGCACCCATATAACACATGTCCTCCATGAGCTGCACTGGCTTCCATTGGTCTTCTGGGTAAGATTCAAGGTGCTAGTAACAACTTTTAAATCCCTACATGGTTAAGGAGTGGGGTACCTTCGAGACCACCTTCTGCCACCT
>JANHGC010002873.1:158592-169242 GCA_027560395.1 Boaedon fuliginosus | reverse complement strand
AAGAAGCTTCTTCGGTTCTATAAAATTGAAGAGGCTTCTAGGATCTCCCGCATCTTAGCAAGTCCATTTTAAAATTCCTCTGCAGTAACCTAACACTGCGTCACAGTCCTCATCCCATTTTGCAGTCGCCATTTCTCCACACTCCGTTTTTAACAATGATATCCTCTGAACAAGACTTTAAAAATTTAAAAATTTTAAAATTCCGTATCGCTTCCAAATGGTAATAAGCAGCTGTTTTCCAAATTTATATTTATATCCACAGTCCACAGCATTCAGGCAATATCAAAGGAAAGGGTTTCACAAAGTTCTATAAATGCGCTCTCTCTCTCTCACTTCGCCGTTTATTGATCTCTGCGCTTCTCTAGTTCCACCTCCCAATCAGGGGTTTTTAAATGTTATCGGTCTTGCCTCAATGAAGCCAGTCTGGATTTCTTCTCCTCCTGCTCAAATCTTGTTTCCCGGGAGGTCCTGACTCATGACCACCATTTTATGATGGCCTTCGATACCAGCCGTCGGCTGCGGGGATATCGCTCGGCGGGGAGAGAATTGTGTTTCCTCTCAACCCCTCTGTGTGAGTCCCCCTTGCTTCGCTTCCCAAAACCTGGAAAGCATAGGTCCCTCTAGGGACCCTCAGGCCGGCCGCTGGGTACAGATTTGCAGAGCTCGCAAATTCCATGACCTGTCACCGGAGGTCCAACCAGAAGTTTCATGTTAATATAATCTTAATAGTATCAAGAAGCATCAATCCCATGTATCACAACATATACTGTATGTCAATCATGTCTGGTGTAGATCAGTCTTGACACTACATGCAAAATATAAGAAGTCACAGAATTCAGCTGCAACTGGAATGTTCCTCTGCTCATAGCAAGCAAACAGCTGATGCAAACCTTGCTTACTTGGTCTTCTATGAAAACCAGATAGCTCATCTAAATGGTTGCCAAAGTTTAACAGTAATGTTTAAAAAGCTATAGTTACCCCCACATCTCCAATTTAATTGGTTAGGCATCAGTAACTAGTTTGGCAGCTATTTCCAAGACAACTCAAGCCTATTAGAAATTAAATACTGTTGGCTTTAAAAAAAGAATATTAACCATTTAATTGGCTAAACCCAGTTACACTGGGTGATTTATTTGAAGGATAAAGTGTTAACATTAAAGAACCTAACCCAAAATAAACACTCTGTGTTTATAGTATCAATTCCCTCCAGTCTTTGCATAATGCTGTATATTCCCAAGAGGTAAGTTTTGATCAGTATTGAATAGAAAAAATGTGTACAGTCACAAAATTAAAGAAATCCCCTACTGAATTACCATTTGAGTAAGAGCTGCTATTGAATGTATATTTCAGAACGATCATTATTGCCATCATTATATATATTTAGCCAAAGAAAACCATAATGTTTTCAAGTCATTCCAATAAAAATTAACTCAGAACCTAACAGCAGCCCAGTGAGCAAATATTAATATTAAAATGACCACTACAAATCAGTAGATTTTAAAATATATCCAGCATATGTCTTTTCTTGGTAATTCTTATGTGTTAACGTACAACTGCAGCAGAGTAAAAATTGGATAAAATAGCCAGATTATCCTACTAATAAAACAAAAAGATGTTTAAATCCTTCAAAGGCCATCACACTTCCAGAAAGATGGAAAGAGGAAGAGAAATAATTCAAGAATGAGAAACTACAATAGGCCTTTTAAGGACCCAGAATCTGGATAACACTACATCACCAGAATCTGGATTACACTACAAGAACAAGAAATTAAGAGAAGGCCTTGCTCAGAAAAACTTAAAAGAGTAAACTGGATTGTAGGGAGAAATAAGAAAAGCGGATACTGCAGAGTTTGTAACTAGAATTTTCTGGGCAAACGCACCAAAAATGGATGATGGCATTAGTTAGATATGAAATATCCAACAGTGTTGACTTGCTTTCAAATTTTGGAAACAACTTGAACCAATCTAATCTCATATATTTGAGATTACTTTTTTTCATGGGTATGAAGCATGAAGTAGTTCAACAAGGATTCTGTCCTCACACAACAAATATATGATCTGATGCCATCTAACTTGAGAAATAATAGTATCTAATGTTTGCAAGTTGTATACAAAAAATAAACATTTGCCAATTATTTTTGCTTTACTGGAAAAAATTGTATTGGAATGTTTGTGAGATGTAATCCAGGTTTCTAATTTTAGTTCTGGTTTTTGTTCTTAAGGTTATGGTGACCTATATAAAAGGGTATCTTCTCATTATCTAAATTCTGCAGCACTCAGAGCTGACAGTAATTGATGGGCAGAAAACACAGCTGCAGCAGTAACCTTCAGATTCAAAGCTAATCAAAAACGTGGTCTCTGCGCTATGACAAGTGTGAGGTGTCCTTTCTAAGGCTTTGAAATGACTATTTGGTAAAAATGTGAAATCCTCTGACACAGGCCTGAACAAAATTGGTAAAATTCAAAACTACAACTGGTTGACGGTTTCAAGGATTATTTAATGCTTGATTGGTTGACAATGCCACAGGGGAGAAAAGGGGGGATGCAGTGTACATGGAGTAACCAATACATTGTGCATCCAATTAGAAGAAGCTTCTCATGTGGTGGATGAATTTGGGCAAGGCTGGAATTTCAACTAAGGCAACCACCATCTTAAAATGTGTGCTAAAGTTTTATGAACAGCAGCACAGCACCGAACTATTTCAAATGTATGGTATAGACTGTGGGGGCAGCAAGATTTAGGGCAGCTTAATTTCTTGCAGGCTTGATAATAGGAGGGAAGTATAATAAAACAGCTATGTAGTACAATATATATAAAAAATAAAGTTAGCTTTAGAATCTACTCAGGAGTGTCCCTAGTCTTTCAAATTATGCATCCATTAAATCCCTACCTGCTTTCTCTTCTTAAGATAAGCTATCCCCCTCTTTATGTTTCTCACTGCATGCCTATTCAGCAGGATTTCATTAGGTATGACAAAAAATAATGCTGCATCTTAAGGTTATATAACTCATCTATAAAAATTATATTAAAGGAGGAGTTCTTCTGCTGGTATAGCCTACTTGAAAAAGATAAAATCACTGATGCTAACATTCACAAAATAATAACGGAGCAGGATATTCATAAAATAACTATGGGTGTTAGAAAAACCAAAGGTCAGAATAATAATCATTGTGCTCCAGGGGACAATATATACAACATTATTTTTTAAAAAAATCTAAGTTGCAATGAAAAAATAATTTCCATATCCCAAACCCACACAACTGCCCTCTAAATAAGCAAGTCTCTGTGCATTTCCCAAAATGCAATCAGACAAATAAGGATGGGAAAATATGTTCTAGAATATTCCGGGCTATACAGACATCATGATTGAATATGATTTTAACTAAAATTGGATAAAAATCAAGCTGACTTCTATGTTCAACTAATCCCTTTTCTATTTCTTACAGAGATCCCAGTGTCAGAAACACTATTAGGGAGCAAGTGATGAGATGTGTAAAGAAAAAAAGAAAAAGAAGAAAAGACAGAGGTGGGATGGAATTGACATGCACTGTGAATGATCATGCAAATTTTTCCAAGCCAACTGTAACATTTCTAGCTACATTTTTGAAAATAGTCATACCTTTTGACTTTCCTGATATTAAATGCAATGAAAAGATCCTTTGCCAGAAGCTTTCCATGAATAATTTTTCACCAGAATTCTGAACCAACCCTTGGGATTTGTCTTTCTGGAATCTTAGAAACCTGTTCATTGAGATCAACAGCAGGATAAAATAGGACCAAGTTTATATCCAGAATAATCAGTCTAGCAATGTGTTCAAGAATAATGTAAATTAGAAAATCTTACTAGATATGCAGAATGTACAGGTATTTTTCTTGAAACACTGACATCTTAACAACTTCAGTAAGAATAAATATTATATGAGTAACAACAAGATGACTATCAAGGCCTAGAAGACCAGTGGCAGCCTGACCTGAAGGCAGCATCTCAGGTAATTAAACAATAGTATAAATACTCATAAAAAATGAGAAACCAAAATTGAGTGAATTTCTTTAGGATTGGCAATAACCTTCAATTTGGGGAAAGAAGCTAAGATCATTATGTTTCTACAGATTCAGATGTGAACATGGATTGCAGTTAATAAACTGGTCTTGGATATTTCAAGCAGAATATAGATGCATCACACGATTCTAACCCAATATGTGATTTAATATTGCAAGAGTATCTGCAGCGTCTATATTCTTACTTCTATTCTTTTTGCTTCTACCTTCTGCTTCACCACAACTTCAGGATCATCAAATTACCCTCTAGAAAAATGTATATGAAAATATCTCTTATTTTCAAGCCTAGTCATGGGTGAAAATCATATTTGACTCACCTATGATTCAGCATACACATTCAAGAATACGATCAAATGGTACACAATTTGCTCACTCATTCACATAGTTCAAGTTCATCTGCCCCAAAATGAGATGGAATTTCACAGCTATGTGATTAGACTCAATTACAATCAGAGGATTTATTTCTGTACAACATGAGCCAATGTTTCATACTTTTTTAAAATAGCAATTTAAAAAAACACTACAATATCAGCAAGAAATAAATAAATGGTTATACATTAAAAAAACCTAGATAAAACTATGGTGATTAGGATAAACTTAACATGATCAGAAAAAGAGGGAAAGCTAATTCACTACAAAAAGGGAGAAAGATCCATGCAATATTTATAATAATCTTATACTGCTAAAACTCTTGTCTCTGTTTGATATTTTGTAACCTTCAATTGGACAAAATGCTATTTCATAGGGCAAGACTTTGCCAACAAAGGTATCTCAAATGGGCTAACTTACAGAATGCCAGGACCCATTACTCCCAAGGGAATGAAATCTGGGAAGTATTTTGTTGCTCCAGCACCACTGCACTTTTGCTGTTCACCTTACTGTTTATTCCATCCTTAATTGTAATGTTATTTTCAGCTGCAGTTACATGAACGTTATTTTCAATGTTTCCTGGCAGCTTCCTACAAGTCAATGGAAAACCTGAAATGAACTGGTGCAATGGCTTTCATATGTTCCTTGTCACTTTCCCTCTAGCAAGGTCTTTGCACATAGGAAGCTTCAGGGAGAAAGTCAATGGAGAAATGGTTCTGCCCTATTGTATTGCACTGTGCCAGTCACTCACACACACACCCTCACTCCTTCTCCCATCTGGCTGCAGCCATTTACTTGCCTGATGGGAAGGGAAGGATGGAAAGAGGATGAAAGGAGACAAGGAAGATTTCCAGCACTCACTGCCAGCTTTCCACTAGGAAACTCAATGAGGAAGACAACGGGAAGTTAGAAACTTGCACTCCTTATGCTTTTTTTGCCTGTCCATGCCCATAATTGTTCTGTTTCTCTGTTTAGGTGAGGAAGTATCTCTGAAATAAGGGTTTATGGATCATCTATGGTAGTCTATATATAAAATTATTTCAATCCTTATTGCTAAATCTACACCATACAGAAAATATTGTTTCATCTTTTTACTTTTTAGAACACAGATTTAAGAACCAATAGTTCAGAAAAATAAAGGTAAGGAGTGTTTGGAATGATTCTTTTGCTACTCATTTGCTAAGTTAGTAAATTGGAGTAAACTGGTGTTTATCTTTGGTTCTAGATTGCTGTCCTTGGTACTGAAACTACACCTGATGGCCCTGAACTATTGTAGTGCACTCAAAAATGTTGATGAACATCCTGGCTAAAAGGCATCTTGGATTTAAGTATTTACTAGTATATTTTTACTGAGATCACATGAAATTATTGTGTAATAAATAAATATACTTGTTTTGTGTTAAAATTTTGTTAAATCAACTAGCAAGAAAATGTTAATTCTAAACTTTGGGAAAGCAACCAGATGGAGTCATATTTTTTTCTGTAATTAGAACAAAATTGCTTATAGATCTGGTCAACTATTTTGTGACATTTTCTCACTGACTACACAATTAGCTGCCTGGAAAAAATACTACATTTTTCCAGTCAGCTAATTAAGTAATAGACCTCATTTACCAGCATATTTCTGGTATATAGTCTCTTTACCTAAAATATTTTTTCTTCAAAAATATTTTCTGAAGCATGCACACTGTCTGCTGAGAATTTCACAAGTGGTATTAAAAGGAAATATGCAACATCTAACCTTTCCTTGTTCAGAAATTGATTTAGTCTTGACAATGTTGTCATAAGCAAATAATCCAAATGGCACTTTATGGAGTTTTCATAAAATACTAAGGTTCGCATTTATTATAAATAATATAGAAGCAGCAGTAATGTCTATTTCTCAAACAGCTGCTTCCATCTAATCAAGGAGCTAGTAGGCGAAGCATGAAACAGATTTCATTTTAAGGCAGAGAAGAGCCTCAATGGATTAATGGTCAGAGAAGGAAATGTATGAAGGACTCGCCCTAATGGCAGTTAAAAGCAGCAATACTTTCAGACTTGCCATATTCTGTTAATGTAACCTTACAATAAAGCACTATAGATTTAGCCATCTTGTTGTGTTTCTTGTCTGGATTATTTGGAAAGACTGACACTACTTCCTTGCTCAGCAGGAAATTGCATCTTCTCAATAACAACTGTGAAATTTGCCATATACCTGGATTTTAACCTATCTTTAAACTGGTGCAGCCTGTGAAATTAAATTTGCTTTCCCAAGGTACCTGGATGTTGTTAAGAGTCTAGATAGGGAGAAATATATCTATGTTTAATTTGTTGCATAAAATCATAAAATCTCATGTTTCTGCCATTTAGAAACCTTCTGACTCCAGATGAAATACAAGTTTAAATGAGGTATGCTCCCTTGTATAGAGAAGTTTATAATCTGAGATCCTTCTGGGCTCACTCTTCCAACAGGTGAACTATTTCCAGGAAGATTTTTCACAAATCTGTATATCATCTTTGTAACAGCTTTTTCTGGACTGGGAAACTTTATTGATGGTCACTCATGTTCGTGGGACTTCCCTGCTACACTCTATACACTCTACATGAGACTGTTGGGGGAAGATTATTTTCAGAATATGTTCAGAATGTTTCTGTTCACAAGTTACCCATGTGGCACTGTTACCGTTTTACACTACCCGCATCATTCCCTTATTGTAGTAAAAGATGTGGGATCATTCTCACAACCCCCAACCACTTCTCTGCTCTCATCCAGCAGACTGGAGGAAATCTGTCACGTATACTCTTCCAAATCACATAGAAACACTCTTGAAGTCTCCCATCTCTCTCCTGAGAAGGATTAAATAGCTCTGATTCTCATACTTTTCTCCCAAATCACTTGACATCACAATTACCACTCTCACCAGTCCAAATACAGATCTTCACCAAATCCCCAAGCACACAGGTAACATAAAACTGCTACAAACCATCAATCTAATGTTAATTGTAGAACCCTATCCTCCACAGTCTCCAATCCAGAAAAGAGGGCAACAAGAAAGGTGACAAAAAAGAACCATAACAGCTGTTATTTCATGTGACTGATCACACAGCAGCTGCAGGACATAATCACCTTCTTCCCACAGCAAGAAATCTGTTCCCATTTCCAGTGCTGCCCCAAAAAACTCCACTGCATCAAAATGAGCGTTCCTAACTGGCTGGGTCAAGCATCTTTCCATCTTTCAGACAAGCATGGCCAATTCCAGTCTCTCCAAGATGACAGCTACATCTCCAACAGCTGATCAGCCAACAAAGAGAAATCTTGTTCTACCACTTGAGAATTCAAATATACAGAAAGATTAAATAATCTCTTTGATTAGAGTAGCAATATTACTTATATCCCTAAGAAACTGATTAGGAAATTAAAGACTGAAATACTGAATAAACTGCAGGAAGAAGAAAGCTAAAAAGAGAAAATACTTTAAACTTAAACGATAAGGGAATGTTACTAGAGTTCCCCTTGATTGGGGAAATGAGGCGGGGTATAAATATAAATAAATAAATAAATAAATAAATAAATAAAATACTCTGTTTCTTAAAAATACATAAATACCATAATTCGGAAATATGGATTTTAAAAGACATTAGTTTATTTTTAATTTATTTTAAAACCAACAGTAAATTGAGAGCTTCTTTTATAGAAGATGGTATCACCCATTCCACAGCTGCATATCTGTAGAATTGACGCATCTGGTAAAACTTGCAATTATGAAAAAAAATGACAAGCCTTTATTGCAGCATTACAAACAATATCCAGCCTTCTGTACTTGTGTCCTAACATCAGATGCAAGTCAAGAGGATTTGTTGCTTGTCTCTTATCTCCCCCATGGACTCCTATGTATATGGCTTTATTAGAGCTATCAGTTGAAATAAAAAACTGCCTACTGGGTAGCAGCGATGGGTTCTAAATTTTTCCTTGGCTATATCTGGTGGAGGCTGTTAACACAAACTTTAAGAGCTACTGAGGGAGGAAGCATCAAGTGGGTTGGATGAATGGAAGACTGTACAAAGTAATAAGGCAGGTTTAATAGATTTTCATCCAAGACTGAAGCAAAGAGGAAAATATATACAGTACCTTAATTAGGACAAAAGAAGGAGGGAGATCAGTGAAAACAGGACAAGTTGGACATTAAACTTTAAAATAGAGCAAAATTTAATGGGACTCTATATAAATGAATATAGATAATGAATCACGAACTAAATCATTTTGGCACTCTCATACACATCTTTATCCAGCAATGTTCATTCTCATGTAAATGAATACAGAACTGCAATCTTATATAACGCTTCAAATACTAGGTTTTTTTTTTCAATTTACTAGTACAGAGATTGAGCAACAACATTAAAAATCTCCTGAGTTTATGTTACATTTTATATTATGTGAAATAATATTGCTACCCAGCACATATGACATAGAAATTTCTAAAGGCATGATAAAATTTATGTTAATTATGTCCAGTTTTTCTCTTTGATGTTTTTTATGCTCCCGTGGAACAGTTACAGTAGAATGAAAAGAAAAGAGGTTAAAGAAGACAGTCTTTCTGTTTCCTAGCAACTAGCAATATATCAAAATAAAATAAATAACTACTGTAAAAGGAATCAATATTCATGCACAGCTCAAATTTCATAATTATTGTCTGGTAAAATGCTTTGGTACAACTTAACTGACAATACAGTAGCCATGACAAAATGGAACTGGATTGAGAAAACTTGCAGAACTTTATCAGCTACAAAACTATCAAAGGGATAGATTTTAATCTTGCTGCAGGGAGAAAACTGGAATCATGAGGGTGCCTTAAATAAGGCATAGTTAAATTCAATTCAAATTATGATTAATGTCTTTGATAATATTTTAACTCTAGGCTAGTTTGTGAAAGCATCCTGTATACATATTCACAGAAATAATCCATCAAATAAAGTAATTTAACTGGAATTTAATACAAGGAAATATGTGTTAAATATGGCAATATGGCAAATTAATAATACTTGGAGTCTCAACTTCAATATAGTACATGTTCTAGAATCACCAGCAGTTTAATAAATACAAACTGGTATTTAATGGTGTAAATGAGACCTCAAATAGTATCCAGTCCTATTGCCCTTTGTGGCGCCGTGTATTGTGAAGTAAGACTGAGAAGGGGAAGAGCTGGAAAATACTTTTAAGAAACTGCTGATGAGCTGGTTTGTTATGGAAGTCAATGTGAGTCAACTATTTTAGATAATCAAAAGGTTGCACTAGGATGAGAAGACCTGATATAATAAGCAGCTTTGGGAAGTCAAGACATAATCAAGGGTAAAAACTTAAAGCAGTTTGAGATATTTAAAGAAGCGTACATTTAGAAGAATTCCTAAAAATTATAGCCAGATGTACAGAGAATTGAGATGCAAACATGACATATTCCAGAGATCATTTTGGAAATACAGGAACACAAACTGACTCACCTCCCTCCCTCTCCTCTCTCTCCATACACAAACACACTGAAATAAAAATGGTTCAGAAAAAATATTTTTAAGATTTGAAAAAGATAGCCGTCTCAGTTTATCTATACCCATCTTTCAAATATTTTTGAATAAAAAATTAGATCATATACAACTAGTGTGACTACTTTTAGCTGTCTGAAAAGAATGTTTACCTTCCTTCTTGCCTATCTGCCTCATTAAACAGATAAGCAGCTATTGTATCAGTGAAGCCTTGATATATTGGTGTGCCAGTGCATAATAACTATATTTATGAGATTCTCAATATAACTAGTAAGATAATGGCTTAATTAGACCACAGGTAACATCGTCCATTTCATTTGCCTTATTTTACCTCCACTTCAGAAGCCCAAGTTTAAGATATGTTTTAAATATAGAACAAGACTTCACAATTTGACTAAATTTACCATCTTATCATACATGCATGAATAGGACTAATGCTCACTGCTGCTATCACTACCATAAACCTGCATGAATCACTTCCTCCAGCATCTGGAAGAATGCATTCTGCTTTGTCAGCAGACAAAAGACATTCTCAATTTCTGTGTCCGCTATATCTAAATATGAATGTGTGAGTTTATTTATTTATTTATTTGTTTATTACATTTTTATACCGCCCAATTCCCGAACGACTCTGGGTGGTTTACAACATAGATAGCAATAGCACTCAGATGTTATACACTGCTTATCAGAGCTTTACAACACTC
>JANHGC010002873.1:133089-145295 GCA_027560395.1 Boaedon fuliginosus | reverse complement strand
CTATTCTATTCTATTCTATTCTATTCTATTCTATTCTATTCTATTCTATTCTATTCTATTCTATTCTATTCTATTAAATTCTATTCCATTCCATTCCATTCCATTCCATTCTATGCCTGGGGGAGGGGAGGGACTACTGAGCATTCTGTGGCCGATTTGCATACTTGCTCCTATTGGCTGGAGAACTTCAGGCCTTAGTAGAGCTGGGTTTGGCAGTGAAAGGTGGGGGGACCACTTTGGCCCCAAAATTTGGGGGGAAAGAAGGCAAACCCCCATTTATGACTGTGACAGTGTTTGTTGCTGGAGCAAAGGTATCCGTGTGCCAAATTTGGGCCAGATTGGTGCTGGCATGAAAAAGCCTATTGAGGACATACTCACAAGACCACAAGACTGCAAGACCACACTTCTCTTTTATATATATAGATTATGGTGTTTGTGATGAATCCCCAGTGCTGCTGCACAGAATCTGGCCACCTGCACTGTACTTATGGACTGTTCATCCTTTAGGAGCCACTGAAGATAGGTTGTATCAGAGCAGCCTGGATACCTAGCAGTTATTGGCAGAATGTTTTTTCCTAATCTCTGTGTAAAAGGAACATCTAAGGAGCATGTGATCCACAGTCTCCACCTCTCCTGAGCTGCAGGAGTCTTTTTGTCAATGTTATCTTTTTATACTTGCTGTACAGGATGGCCGATGGAAGCGCATGGCACCGTACAAGCGAAAATGCTTTCCAGTGGTTTGCTGAATCCAACTGACTAAGATAAATAAATAGTTAATAAAACATAAAACATACGCTCTAAAAAATATGGCAGTTGAAAATCTCAAATTAATATAAATCACTTTGACTTCACTAACTTCCTGTCCTCCATATAGGGACAAACAGCCTGGTCTTCAGCATCTTCCAGAACAGGGATCCACAACCCCTGGGTCCAAGGCCTGGTACCAGTCCGTGGCCCATTCGGAACCAGGTCACACTATCAGTGGGTGAGCATACAAAGCTCCATTTGCGCAAACAACAAGTGCATGCACAAACTCATCCTCTCTCCCCCCCCCCAACCACTGCTGCTGCCGGACTGTTGAGCCGGAAATGTTGGGAACCGTGTTCCAGAAGACAAGAAGGTTTGGGCCAATCTAATCTTACATAGTAAGGTGTCTCAGAGAGCAGATACCATTATGAAAAAGATCAACTTTCTGGGTCCTGCAAGAGGTCATTCTATAACCTTCCCCTTACAGCTGGAGCTAATAAGGCAGATAGCGTAGAGCCAGGAAGAATCCCTTGAGAGACAGGAGGAAGAAATGTTACCAAGACAATGATCAGGTAAAAGAACTGGGACAATCTAGGACACGAATGTAACATGTCCCTAGTTCACACAAAGATAAAAGGAAAGATAGTGTGTGTTCAGATTTGCATGATTCTTTTACTATAGCTTTACAATAGTAACATTGGTTCACATGGTTTCCTAGTCTCATTTACGTTGAAGAATTGATAAACTCCAGTAGAGAGATGACTGGATTTGAAAAATGTATAATACAAAACCTAGAACATCTTTTATTGCTTTTTACAAATGGTTACTGAAATACAACCGAAAAATTAACTAAGTTAAAGGCTACATAACTAATGGGATGCAAGGTCCAAATAAGATAACTGATATGCAATAAAAAGATAAACGGAAGGCAAATATTCCTAAGTATCATACTCAGGAAAGGGGCACAAGATGTTTTATTATTACTCCAATGCCTATTGCCAAAACAAGTAATTCATTCTTTTAAAAATGGCTAGAAATGCAGAAAGTTGGATTGTTTCTTCATATTTGATGCAACATACAAAAGACTTAGAAATTCTAGATGAAAATCTATTAAAGAATGAAATATACCGTAAAGATGAATTATCTTTCCTCACAGCTGTTTTTCTGGTAAATGTTACCAAACCTTACATTCCTACATTGGCTCTGTATATGATAATAGCTGCGAAAATACTTTATGTCTCTTACTGGAAATCAGACTCTCTCTTTAGAAGAATGGCAGCAAAAAATGACATTTGAACATTTTATGTCATTTTTTTCAGAAATTTGAAGAATAAATCTGATATATAATTTAACTCAACTTGGCAACCATTCATAGGTTATTACTCCCATTTAGAGACTCATTGCACCTGAAGTTTGTCTTTTTCTTAACATAAGTCTTTGCTAATACATTAGCACTAGGGGAGGCCAACCTGCAGCTTTTAAGCTTTTTGAAGCCAAGTCTCTAGCACAATGATTATATGATGCACAGCTGAGACCACCTTCCAACCTTGCATCTCTGAAACTTGTCCAATCTAAACTTCTAAGAGCAATTTTTCAAATCCCCCACTGTGTTACTAATACAATATTACACATCGAAGCTGAAATTACAAGAGCGGAGGCCAGAATATGGCAAGTTATGTTAAATGATTGGCTGAGATTGGCTTTTTTTTTTCAGGCTTATTCCTCCTAGTCCTAGCAGATAGGTTCCAAACCAGGTGAAAGTGGGAAGTTCACAAGAATTTATTCCTATGACCTTTACCTTGTTACTTTTTCTCTATTTGGGTTATAAGCAAACAGCAATGACAATTAGGCAGGACCTGTTTCACAAAGCCTATTACACTGGGACAGGCTATAGTTTCGCACAGTTGACTATAGTATACACTATGCCAACAGCATTGCTGAAAGGAAGTAGTTTAAAAAAAACACTGCACCAATTCTACATAAAAAACAGAGCCAGTCTGGTAGTGGTTAAAGCACTAGACTAGTAACCGGGAGACTGTGATTTCTAGTCCTGCTTTAAGCACAAACACTTTCTAATCATTGAAAAGGAGACAATGGCAAAATTATTCTGAAAAACCATTAGCTCTTTGATGTAAGCCAGACAAGAAGCACAACCATGAGTATTAACTCTACATTTATTGCAAGATTACCCTAAAGAATATCTTGCAAGATTGAAAGTATTTCACCCTGCTTTAGTTTTTCTCCAGAAAACTAGGGCAAGTCCTTTCTGAAACACTTCTCACAACGCCTCCCTTTAGCATCCTTATAGGCTGAGAAATCTTTTACATGTCACTTGTCCAGTCTGTAGCACATGTGTCCCAAGGTCATTCCTGGATACCTTTATGAAACCTTGCCAAGAAAACTGCAGTCACTAATTCAGGCAGTCACTGGGAGGCAAAAACTGACCCGAAGGCACCCCTCCTCCCCATTACTAAATCATAAAAGTGTTATCATAATTGCAAAACAAATCAAATGATTATATCATTTTCAAAATACATTTTTGTATTTGTATTTTGCATTACATACTAAACATATATACTAGTTTAGTCATTAGTTTCTGTAATTAACCATATAAAGCATGCATTGTAATAATCAAAGTCAATTATCTTGATTTCCCAATCTCGAGAATCATATACCATTTTCAATTCAAGTGAAACAAAACTTGAACCTTCAATATTAAGAATTCTCAATAAAATCTCTTATATACTCTATGTATGTGTAATGCCCAATAAGAACTTTTGCTTTTCCTTGCAAAGTAACTTTGTATATTGCATCAAAAATCTTTTTTAATTGCCAAGTCATCCCATGGGATCAATTAAATGATCCTCTGAATTATAGCCAAGAACTTCCAATAAAGATAGTACTCAATCATAAGGAGTCATTTCTATACGCAGAAGGGATAGAATGAGAGAGTCAAAAATAATTACATACTTTGTAAAAATGCATTTAAAAGCTTTTATTTCAGGCTTAACATATGGAAAACAGCCAGGATCTTGGCAACCTTTATAACAGATTACTAAAGATTTATCTAGAATTAGAAAGATTAATAGAAAGTATGCAGTATCTTGTGACACAGAAGGACAGAATAATGGAATTACAGTCTACCTTTCTCTCCCTCTCTTCCCCTCCACCCATGTAAAACTATCTTTTATGGAATCTTTAATCCTCTGTGTTTTAAAATTTAGTAATTTTATGTATTTGATTTTTCTAATGTTATATTTTTACATTAATGAAACTTTGAAGGAATAGCAGTAGAAACACGAAATAAAAAATCCTATCTGTCTGACCCATTAGTTGGAAGAAGGTAATTGTGTCCAAGCTAAATATACAGACAAGAAGAATATCAGTGCTACTAACAGTTTTTACAAGATCATGAATAATAATGGAAGTTGAGTAATAGCTTGGAAAATCTGATAATTTTCATTGTTCAGGAAGTAAAAAACAATAATCTCAGTGTAGTTCAACACAAAAGAAAAGAAGTAGACACACACACACACCCCGCAAAAAAAAGACTAGAAAAAGAGAGAGATAATGTGAAGAACTAGACTGAAACAGAAAATAGGAAATAGAATGTCATGAACCAATGACATTGTAAGGTTATTTAGGACAGACGTCCAGAGCCATTGTCTGCTGAAAAAAACATGAGAGCCCCCAGACTTGGCAAGTCCACTTTACCACATATATAAATAAATGTAGAAATAAACATTGCCATCTTTAAAAGACTACTCCCCAAAATCATTATAATCAAGATCCTGAAATGACTGCAGCAAAGGAAGAAACAGATAAAATATTAATTATATAAGAGATTAAAGGAAACAATAAACATTTGATTGCTACAGTAAATGGCAAGGTACGTATAACGCAACAACAGAAAACATGGAAAATATTAATTGGATTAATAAAGCAAAGTGAGTAAATAACATTTAGGAAAATCTTAAGAATCAATAAGGGGAGAAAATAGTATGCTTTATTTAACATTTAAAAAATGGAACCTTTACAGTACTACAATGCTCATTATAATGACCTTGAATTGGGCAAAATCAGACATTATAGGGCAACAATTTTCAAACCAAGATACTTAAAATGGGCTAACTTACAGAATGTGTCCAAAATCCAGGATGACTGCTGAGGAAACGTAACTTGGTGAAGCTGTGGCCAAGTTGCATTTCCTCAGCAGTCATGAATGCCATTGAATGCCATTGGCTGCTACTATGCTGCTGAGCTGCTGCTGCAGTCATGTGATCTTCATTTTCAACATCCCATGAGAGTTTTCCAGCAGTCTCACAATCCCTCACTCCTTCCCACTCAGCTGTAACCACTTGCCTGATTGATGGCAAAGGAAGGGGCAGGAGGGGAGGGGGGGTTCCAATGCTTCCTGCCTGATTCCTACAAGGAAATTCAATGGGGAAGCCAGCAGGAAGTTGGAAGTTGCTCTTGCTACTACTGATTTGTTTTAATCCACTCTTGATCATCCTCTCTTTAAGTAAAGAAATGTCTCTGAAATTATGACCCAATGGGACATGGGCTGTCTATTATATAATCTACTAATGAACTTATAAATAACAAAATAGATTTGAGCCAAAGTCCAGAGACAAAAAATCAGGCATAAATGTAAATGTTTCCTTCAAGTCACGCTCAATTTTTGGTAATTTTATGGACAAAGTCATAACAGTATGAAACTGGTTACTGCTGGCTTCTGAATTGTTTTTTTAACCTTCCCTACAGCCCATTTTATTTTATTTTATTTTTATTTGATTTATACCCTGCCTCTCTTCCCTGGTCAGGTGATCTCTGGTGATCTCTTAACCAAATAATAACCAGGCCAAATCTCCTGCTGTCAGGCGCAAAAGATCCAAGTCCACAGGTGGTATCCAATTAATTTTGCCATTACTGCATATTGTTCAAGTTTCAATTCCCATTCTGAGCTATTTTTTGTGATGTTGTGCTAAAATTTATACATATATACTATATATGTATCTTAATAAAGTGGTATGTTTTGTTAATATGTTTTGGAATTAGATTAATAAGAAGAATTTTGGTTTCATTTCAAATTGGATATCTAAATTTCTCTGGATAACCTGTAAATTCCTTTGTAGTACTTTTGAAATTGTTTTACATGTTCACTACATAGAATAAAATGTTCCTTGTGCCTTATGATATTCCAACATTTATTACTATATGTCTTTCCTGATGATCATTAATGGAATATATAACAATTATAAAATATTTTATATCAGTTTTCCCTAATATTATAATTTAGGGTAAATTTTATACCATTGTTCCATAATTGTTCCCATCATTGTGCTATAACTTGTTTCTTTATACTTTTGCATCCATTTTATCATGCTTTTTTAAATTTATTCTGTCCCACTATCATAATTGAACAACAATTTATATACCGGTATGCATCATAGTAAGTGTTCAGATTCTACGGCCCTCTCTCATTTTTGAGATCCATTTTTATTCTTCCAATGATTTGTAGATCACCAACCATAATATATTCCACCTTACATAATATAATTCTCACCTGTTCAAAAATCTGCTTTATCTATTGGTTTAAAGCAGACATTTTAAGCTTCATGTTTAATGTGACCAATATCCATTCCAAAAATTCTGAATGAATTGGAGAAGTGCATAAGTATGATTCATATGATAGCTATACAAGCAATACTGATTACTCTATATATAGTATTGGGATGTCTATGAAACATTGTAAAGCATGTATTTCATTATGCTACTAATATGATAGCAGGCACAATAGAAAAATGAAAATGATTTATTAGAGAAAAATAAATTAGAAAATAGAGCACTAAAACACTTTGATGTATTGAATTATTTTTTGTTAATAATTTCCTCACAAAGCTTTTCTCAAAGCCTTTCAACAACTATGAATACAGAAAGGCAAATCATAGTGTTTGAAACTCTTGAAGTATTTCTTGAAGCAAACAATTTACAGAGTAATGACCTGTAAATTATGCAAAGCAGCCTTTTCAATAGATTCAATAGATTTTTTTGAGTACTTTAAAAAGAAAGAACCTTTTCTAAGCATATATATAAAACTCATGATGCATAAACAGGGCACTTTATTTGCCATAAAGACAATCTGAACTGCTTAGTTTTACACCTAACCCTTAAGGGCATCCTTTCAAAATCACATTCAGAGGTTAATTAACATTGGCAAGACATAGAAAATATAGTAAACATGCTGTTCTACATGTTCAAACATTAAGTTACAATTTAAGGGAAAGATATATTTTAAAAGATATATTTTAAAAACACAAAATAATCCAAATGTATTTAATATTTTTATAATCAAATTATGGAAAATGGAAAATAAATCTTTCTTCCTCAGTATTTCAGTGAAAAACAAAAATTAGTTTATAATCAATTTGATCCACCCGTGCTAGAAATTTAGTTTCTTGTCGATGATTATTTCTTCTTGGTCTTGATTCAATATGGTGGTTTTCAATCCTTTCTCAAAATCACAGGCTTACATGCTATTATTGGGGAGGGGAGATGCAACAAAAAGCATTTCTGGTGATATCTACAATTGTATTCAACAATCCTAAAATCATGTAAGTTTTAAATTTCATGGAGTGATTGGTGCGAGGAAATGCTTTTAGAAGTACTTCCAAATCTAGCAGGAAAGCTTCCACCATTTGAACATTGCCTCCATCCATCAAGGTGGAGGAAACTCATTAGAATTACTTTAGAGATAGTCCTTCTCCCAGCCCTACCAAGCTCACGGATTTGTTATGAAGAAAATGAAAGAGGGAACTCTATATAAAATATATTGTCATGAGCTGCAGTAGGGCAAATAAAATTGTAATTGTGCCTTTGTTGGAAAAAAGGAAAATAAAAAGACAAAAATCATGGAGGACAACAAGCTGGGCAGAAATTTCAACATCATGGGAACATGTTATAATCAAGAATTATTGCTCCAGAAAGATGAAGATCCATTAAAAAGCAATTTATTTTTCTTAAAGATCAATGAGATACCTTTAATATATAATGATCAAATCAACTGGTCTAATATCTCCTTTCAAACTGCAGCCAACTCTGTTTCTGCTTCTGTTACTGTAACCTGAACCTTTATCTTCTCTTGTTTTCTTTGAAAATCTTGGAGAGGAACAAGCTCTCAACTGCAAATAAAAGTTATTCTAGGACAGGGGTGTCAAGCTTCATTTGATTGAGGACTGCATCAGGGTTGTGTTTGACCTTGGGGGATGAGGGGCATGGTTCGGGGGCATGGCTGAGGTGTGTGGCTGGGGAGCGTGGCCAGCTTGATATCACTCATTGAGGCTCCATTTTCGACCATGACAGCCTCCTGCAGCTAAAATGGACCACACGGGGCTCAGTTTTTGCTGGCAGAGGGCTATAGGAGACCGTCGCAGCCAAAAATGGAGCCTGTGAGAGGCACCATGGGCCGGTCCTTCATTGTTTCCAGGTCAGCCCCATGGGCTAGATCTAAGCACCCACGGGCCAGATCTAAGCACCCCACGGGCCAGATCCAGCTTGCAGGCTTTGAGTTTGATAACCCTTTTCTAGGAAGACTGTGGTGTTTTCGATGGCATCACACACCGGATCTCCTTCATTCTGCCACCTGGTCAAGGGGATAGGAATGCTTCACTGGGAAAATCAGCCTTTTTGTTTTGCAGGAAACTCTTGAACATCCACTGTGTCTGGGTTGCTTTGAAACAAATTGACTTGATAATTCAGTTTTCCAATAGTACAGAAAATCAATCCAACTTGATCAAATCAAACAGTCATAATCTTAACTCTTGCAACAAAATGAAAAAAAAATTAAATATACTTATTAGTGTTCAGTTTTCAATGATTTCACACAATAACATTTAGGATTAATTATATAAAAGTATACAATAATGATAATTGAACAAAGTGGAAATAAATGGCTAAACCATATCTCTAGTTGCAATTCTTTCTTCTCTAGACATTACATTTTAATGGTGTTTAAAATAGCAATTTACCTTCCAGAACTTCCAAAAGGCAGCACAATTCATACAACATTCTCTTTCTTCCAACACAGAAGGAAACCTAGGAACACCTAATTTACAAGATTCACTTGGTTTAAAAGAGTTCCATTTATTTCTCCTCTGTCTGATCCAGCCTCCCACAAACTTGCATTGCAGAAAGAGGGGCACTGTGACATAAAACAGAATTTCTTTTTCTCAAGTTCCTTTATAAAGTCTTTAATTTTCAGTATTTCTAACAGTAGCCTTTTGTTCTTTTCTTATGCCTGTATTCATAAATGCAACATCTTATGTAATATGGGGGGAGGGAGAAAGAGAAAGATTACAAACCTTTTTGCCATGTTAAAAATATTCAGTAAATTTAGTGTGGTAAAATTAGCATCACTGATTAGCAAGCTGCCTATGCATAATTATGCATGAGCAAAAGCCATTAGTTTTATGAGATTCCAAGTAAACATGCACAGAAATGTAGTCTGTTGAAGCCTTATTCTATAACCAAACTCATCATCATCATCATCACCACATCATCATCTATTCCTCCTCCTCCTCTTCATCTTTTTTCCTCAGAAAGAATAAAAGACAAATAGCAATGCACCATTTTAAAGACCAGAAACAAATGGGCTGTTTTTTTTCCCAGTCCAAACTGGATTGACATAACATTTCATAACACATGTTAGCAACAGTTGTATTCTTCATACTAAAACATAGATTTGAGGAGAATAAAGAGCAGTTCTAGTTTTTTTACTTACCTATTTTAATTCCAATAAAACTGGGAAACCATATGATTACCTAAAGTCTGTGAACAAGCTCTGGTTTGACTATTAGTGACAAAATTCACTAGTATATTCATCACTAGGGTGGGGGGAATGTATATGAAAGTACCAAGACTGTGTTGGGAAACATTATTAAGTTCTAAAATACTTTTAACCTTGAGCAGAACAGACTCCTGTCAACCAACAATTTGCAATTCTGTATCCTGGAAGGCACTTCTGCAACTGTCATTCTAACAATCCCAGGCAGCATCATTCAGGCAGCTCAAAAAGAAGAGTTCAAATTGGCATCTTCGGTGGCATCTCTTAGAAATACAAGGCTGCCTTCACATAACATGCTTAACCTTCTTACTTAATTAACCCATTTTCTGATTCACAAGGCACAATGCATCACAAAATGAGTCCAGGGTTTGCAATAACCAAGGTTACACTAAACGACACTTAGAACGTTTTTTAAAAAATCTTTAGTTAAAGTGGCACAAAATCATTTACATAGGAAGGGTGGTCCTATTTTAATGCACAGAATATGCCCTTCAAGTTCGGCACTCCAGCATTTGCCCTTGTTAAGCGCTTATGTGTGAAGGCCACGGGACTCGGTTCCACATAGAGGTTCTGGCTCGGTCTATGTAACAATATCCGTCACAAGAAAGAGGACACTGTGGATGATTGCACAAAGGAGTCGTGGGCCGCGAATCGGAGGTAGAAACCGAAATGAGAGCGGTCGGATAAGGGATTCTGCATGAAGGAACTCAAACGACACTTCGGGATCAGGGCAAAGCAGCGCAGAGCCACCGCCTGGAGAGCGACCGCCAAGGGAGATCACGGGTGCGGAGCGAGCCAAAATCACTACGCGATCTACGGGGTTGAGGGAGGCGGGGGGGTGATGGGAAGGGTAGAAGGAGGAAGAATCCGCGAAAGCCCGGGCCGATCGAGTCCAAGGCGCGGGGGCGGGAGACGGACCCGAAAAGACATCCGAGAGAGAAGCCTAAGAAGGCGGAGGTGAACAAGGACAGGCGAGCGCTTGCAAGGCTCGGACCGGTGGAACGCAAGGTCCCCCGAGGGAAGGCGCCCGACTTCCCGGCTTACCTGGCATTCGGTCCCGGTGACCCCCGGGCGGCAGAGGCAGCTATAAGCAGGCTGAGGCGAAAGGAAAAGCAACGGCAGGCGGTGGGGCGCGGCGGGCAGTTTGGCTAAGACGGGCGTGCAGGTGCCGTTGTTCTTGCAGGGCTGGCTGAGGCAGGGGTCCGCGGCGCTCTCCAGGGACGAGGCGGTGGGCCCGGCGAGGGAGGCGCGGCGCTGAGCCAAGCAGAGCAGCATCAAGAGGAGCGGGACGGCACGAGACATAATGGCGCGGGCCGCCCCGGGAAGCCAAGGAAAGAGCGCGCCCGGCTCGGTTGCTCCCGTTACCGGCAAGAAGCAAAGGCTGAGGAGACGGCGGCGCTTACAGCGGCTTCCAGGCTCTGACAACGTGCAGGCGGAGACTGGGGAGGGAGTGGTCGGGCATGGCCACAGCGCCAGCGTTCGGCAGAGGGCGCTGCTGGGACCTTGGCGCTTGGGAGCCCACGGAACGGGAAGAGGGGCGCAGATGGCCGGGCAAGGACAGGGTGGCGGACGCCCGGGGCGAGGAGAAGGCGAGGGCCCGGAATGGCAGCGCGTGCGCGCCGTGGAGCCTGCGGAAAACGGGGCAGGTGGTACGGAGAGGTCGTAGCCGGAGGGCGGGAGCAGCCTAGCGGACCAGCATCTTCGCACAGATGCTGATTTGATGACCGTAGGCCGACCTCGCAAATTACATCACCTAACCTGGCCTGAGCTTCTTGGATGGACACCGGGCAAAATGAATTAGCTATGATACCATCCAAAATTTTGCATGACCCGTGGTCGAAAAGAATCATCATGCTAAAAATGAAATTGCCTAACCACACGGCAGCTCTTGAAACAGTAAGATAACATCAATCAATGTAACGGATGCCTTTTTAGAATTGATAACGTACAGAAAAAATAAAAATTAGGGAGAAACGAGGGAGAAGGACAAAACCAGTAATACATAACCCATTCATTTAAAAAAAATCATTATTAAACCTTGATCTCACAATATTATATTGCATCGATAAAAGGACAGACAGTCACATATTGTTTGGAGTAAATTTATTTATTAAATTTATATACTACCCAGCTCACTGTCTGGGGCAACACTAGGTGATTGTACAGCATGGTAATACTGTCTGTATTGCTGTGCCTATATTTAGAAAATATGCTGTGCCTGTACTTAGAAAATCCATAGCTCATTGTATGATGACAAAAATCTAAAATTTGGGGATATAATAACATATTTCTGGATATTTCAAAATCCAGTAATGGTGAGAAAAAATATTATTTTCATAAATCCTGCCCATCATTCTGCATTGCATATCAAATTAACGGTCAGATATTTTTAAACATTCTATCAGAGGTCTAATGATGGGGAAACTTCTCTTGAATCAATCTCTTTATGAGATCATTAAAGCCTTTCATTTTTTATTTGTTTTCATGAGATTTTCCAAGTCTTTATTCCAAAGTTCTAAATAATTAATGGACGCATTAATTAATAGAAGAGAATATAATTGGTATATAATATAATAGGTAGCTCAGAGCTCAACTGTGAAATCCTTGATGTTCTCTG
>JANHGC010002873.1:101977-112887 GCA_027560395.1 Boaedon fuliginosus | reverse complement strand
GGCAAGACCGATTCAAAAGTGTTACCTCCTTTTGAATAAATATGTAGATTAGTGCACTACAATGCACTAGTAGAAGAAAATAATTAGATATTACTTCACTAGACATCCCACCTTATTAGTTTTAATCTCAATGATCAAGCATACAAATGTTAGCTCATTATTTAAACTATTGTTTAATAGTTTACTGTTTTTAGTTCAAGGTTCAGTAAAAAATTATGTAGATTTTCAACAATCTAGTCTAAAATCAAGACAGACTTCCACTTTCCCACAATTCCTACAGATACCATAGATATAGAAGATACAAGAACGTTTCAGTGAAGCTGATATCCACATCATTTAAAAGCTAGCACTTCCCAATGGTTACTTTGGTGTATTTTTAATTAAGTGAATTTCTCAAAGAATAGCAGTTTTTTTCAGGAATTTAGGATAGCAGATAAGAAAATTATGATGGATACTAACATCAAAAAAGATTTATCAATTGACAGAAACATTTTATGTTAGATATCAGAATTTTCTTTTGGAAAGCTAGTTGTATGCTAAAACAAAAACAAAAGAGAGCATGTGGACTATAATTTCAATTGAGATGTGGACAATCTAAATTAAGAAAATTGGTTTGAGATTTATATGGTGCCTCTTGCATCTTTTTCTCATAATCCATGTGGATTTTCATATATCAGGTATTCTAGCAGGTTTTATACTATAATTTTCCTCTTGTAAAATAAGATGCAGAATAGTCAGTAAGACAAGTTGCTTACTTATAATTATAAATCTTTTGGTTGCCATCCGCACATTCACATATACAAGTTTTTTACACCTGCATTAAGACCTATCAAAAACCTTCTATAGCTAAGGTTTTTGATAGTCAAGAATCTTTTATAATTGAGATTTTGGGTGGAAAACATGTCAGTATTGTTGAGGAAATTTCTCCTGTTTTCTTCACAGCTCCTAAGGATTAGCAAAGAAATACTTTGCTAGAATCACCCAGCAAGATACTTAAAAGAGATTGGTTTCTGCAAATGCACAGATAAAGAATCACAGTTGCAAGTAAACAATATTTTTTCCTTTATTGTGGCCTCAGTGCAACACACATTTGGGAGAGGTTTACCTGACAGTGGTGGCCCAGTGCTCCTATTAGATCAAAATGAATAAGAGTAATACCCTAATTAAGAATTCCCCTTGACCCACTGACTGAGTTGAGAACATATGACAAAACACTAAGGCCTTAACCAGATGCTTCTTTGTAGATATCTAACTGAAATATACCAATACAAAACACTGTTGATATTGAAAGGGCCCATGTGGAGTGAATGCATAATTCCTAATGGATTCAGAATCTACTGTACAAAAATGGACAGAAACCTGCAGAAAGGCTTTTCAATCTCTCCAGTGAATAGTAAAGGCAACAGAACAACTGCACCTGAGAACTAGATTGTGGAATGAAGAGGAATTGATAAAACTACTGAAATTTATTCTGAAAATCACATTTGGATAAAATATTCTCAGGGACAAACCCACAGTGGAGAATAAAACCAGTGCAAAGAGCCATTGTACTAAAGTACTAAGCTTGATTATATTAATCGACAAGCTACAAACTAGAGTTCAACAGCCTAAAGCTACCGATTAAGAAGCCAATAAATTATATTGTACCCTGCCTTTGAAAACAAAATCAATGGCTATAGAGGTGGTTAAATAAAAAAAGTAATATCCTCAACAATTAACCAACTGCTAAGTGGCAGAAAAGGAATGAAGAGGAAGAGCCTGTTTCCATACTGGTATCAATACTGGTATAGTTCCCCAGGAAAAAAAAATCAGCAACAGAAGATTCACAAAGCCCACATAAGTAATGCCCAGAGACCACACATGAAGAACCAAAGACACTTTTAGGGATAATACCTTTGCAATTATTCCACAAAGGAATCATTCAAACCGTGGATAACAACTGCGAAAAAACCAAGAGCAAAGAAGTTTGCTCTCAGAATATCAAAAGAAGACCTACTATATTTAATAGTATTATAGATCTAATCTACTTGAACTAAATTCAAACCAAGAGTTGTTTTTTCTAAATACAAGGTACAATCTCTAGTAGTTAATGAACATGAACAGCTAAGAAAAATTAAATGATCAGAACATGCCTTGATTAAAATACCGGAGGTACAATGCAACTTGAAATTGCAATAATGGTACTGCATTCGCCTCATAGTAAAGTTTTTCTGGAAAACACTTTACTGCAGATTAATAAAAATGGCATGATTGTTGGTTTAAAAAAATCATTATTTCCAAAATACTTCAAAAGATTTGAAACTAGAAAAATCTTGAACTTCTACGGTACCTATTATAGATACGTGTGTGTGTGTGTGTGTGTGTGTGCATGCACGCATGTGCATGTGTGTGCATGCATGTATGTATGTATACATGGTTCGTATAACATTCTTATTTACCTTAAATTATACTACCATATTTGGTCAATACAGTTTGCTTATAGATCTATCTGGTAATGCCCCCTTCATTATAAATTATATCAAATTCACTTTTGCTGCTAATGACGGAAAGGGTCATTTTCCTTTTCTCTTACTCTACATGGATACACACAGGCTCAACCACTTTTTCAGTAGGTTCAGGAAGACTATTTTAGATGCAAAAGTGTGAAGTGCAAATAGATGAAATGGGCAAATCATATTCCGACAACTGAAGTTCATGCATCATGCCAGATTAAGAAGCTGGAGTTTTAGAAATATTATATTCTTGCAACTTCTACACAGAGGTTTACGATTTTCCACTAATTTGGAAATACCTATTTAATATTTAGAGAAAAGGAACAATAAACACCATATAGCATATCATTTTACCTGTGCAGCATTCATAATACAAGGAACATGCTACAAGGAATACAAATACATTTACCTGAGCATTAATCCTTACCTGCTCCCCGTTCCATTTCCACTTGGAAAATCATGAACTTTAACTGGAAATTGCTCCATCTGACTAAGACAATTATTCATTTTATGGACCAATGCTAACAAAGGTGCATTTTCTAAAGGTTCTAATCTTCCAAGGGATTCTTCTCCAGGAAGCTGTAAAAGTTAATTTTTTTCCCATTACATAAAAATGACAAAGTTTGGACAAGTCAACATTTAGATAATCCAAATGGACAAACAGAAATGGAAAAAAACAGAAATGTTTCCTTCCAAATATATAATTGGAAGGGACCACTGAATTCATACAGATCTTAATAAGGAACTGAAATTAAAGAATACAGTATTATTTTACTTCTTTGGGCAATGTGGAAGCAATATTCCAAATGTTCAAGACAGTACAAGTCTGACAGACTATAGTTCACGAAGAGTAGTATAACTGTATTTTATTTAATTTGTTAACCGTCTCAATCATTAAACTGAATAATTTATATATCAAATAGAAAACTCAGATATTCTTCTGTGTGTGAGGTTAGCATCAAACCATATTTCATAATTTGGCTGTCAAGCATTTACTGGGATAAAATAACCAGCATATTTATCTGGCAGAAATGTCTAATATAATATGTTCAAAAGATTTGTTACAGAGTAAATAATGTACACTGGAATGAAAAGATCCCGATAATACTGAATGAACAATACACAAATACTTACAGGAGAAGAGAAAAACACATGAAGGAACCTTTTCAATCTGACATCTCTGCTTACAGCATCTTTTTCACCCTTTGACGTCAAGTAAAGCAGCAGTTGCTTCATAAACCCACTGTGCTGGATCTCAAATGAAGAGACATCAGACTCAGAGACTATACTACGGATTTCTACAAGGCACTCAACTCCACCATCCGCCTAAAAGAAATAGTTTCTATATAAGAACAAGGCTTACTAGTATTGAAACTATTCCATAAATAGAACAGAATCACATAGTTAAAAACAGAAATGACAGAAAGACAAACTGCAAAATATATACAGATTTAACTTTAATTGATCCTGTTTTGTCATATCAGAGTAGGCAAGAACCCACACTATAAGAGATAGAGCACAATACACTCATGCAACGCGTGACCCACAGATAGGATGCTTGAAATATTTATGTTCAAAACACTTCCTCAGAGCCATCCAAGTGAAACACACACACACACACACACACAAAGTAAGTTTTCTTCAGACTGATTGAGGCAACAAACAATAATGACCGAACTATTCATTTCTTATTTCACAGTTTCATTGTTTCCACCATGGCTTATTAAATTCATCAGTACACATTATTTGTGAATCCTGAAATTTTCATTCATTCAATGGTTTCTAATTAGTATACGGTCAACTATATCTGTTTTGATATATCTGTATTGATATCTACTATTACAATTTAGTGAATAAAAATATGAAGAACACCTAAAACAGCTTGATGAGAATATTAAGAGCCACTCCTATAAAATAATTTTATTACCCAAGGACTGAATTCAATAGAGATACCAGATCTATTAAGTAACAAGGCTGTGCAAAGCATCTGAATAAGGTGTTTTGCAATGCATGGGGCCTTGAATGAAACATATCTCTTTAACAAATCATTAAAGCAGCTTTATCTTTAGTGGAAAGCAAAGCAACAAGACTTTGTCTGCAGAAACATTGGAAAACAATTTATAAAGTAACCACGAGCTTTGCACAAGCTAGAAGCCCATCACCCTTTGTATGAGTATAAATGCATTCTACTATAGGAAGTCATCATTTAGCAACCACAATGGGGACCAACAATTTGGTTGTAAAGCAAAGTGGTCACTAACTGAAACTGTCCTTACATTCTTACTTCAGCTTTCCTTTCCTTTACAGACCTGCAAAGGTCACTTTACCAATGAGACGGGTGGTACAGAGATGTAATAAGATATAAATATTAGTTGTAGAGTTACTTTCTCATTATTGTTGCAACTGTAAACAGCTGCTGTACAAAGCAGTCACTAAATGAGGACTACCTGTACCATGAAATGAGTACAACTGTTTTTGAAGTGCTTAAATTGAAGTAATAGTTACTTGTATGGTTAGTTTCAAAGCTCAATAACATTCATGTTTGACTGTTTTTTAAAAATACATATTACTAAGGAAAATATTATTTAATTGGATGCAGATTAAATCCACAATTTACTCAAATGCAAATTTCTACTGTATTTCAAACATAAGATGTGGATATCCTGCTATATTTCCCTGAAGAGAAAACTTGGCCTTCTTTGGACGTGCACATCTTCATACTGGATCATTAACTGGAATGAGAATTCCATAACAATCTATTATGTATTCAGCCCTGATAAACCCAGGTTACTTCTGCTTGTAATTTTAGATTCACATATTCACAGATCGAGCTTAGTTTTACTGTAAGTTCAATTGTGCTTAGTAATATCATTACAAAATTACATCTTAGAATTAAAAAAAAAAACAAGAAGCTGGTACAGTTCTAATTCTATCCTTAAAAATTATTTTAATAAAAACTGAGTGACAACTGAACACCATCTTTCTTCAGCAAAGTAAATACAAGCAAGAAAAACTTATAATCCTTGAGCTCCACCCAGTTTTAAAATCTATCTTTTCCAAAGCAAAGCTATATACATTAAACATTTTTACTTAAGCAAGAAAAGATGTATAGTTTAACAGCAAAGTGCTTAATTGTCCTCCCACAAAAGTTACCCTTTTATTCTAAGGCAGATGAAAAAGATATCCTAACCTGAAGGTTGAGTTGTTCAGTTGCAGTGCAAAGTCTCTGTAACACATTTAGTGCAGGGTTACTTCCATCCATATTCTCCGAACTGAAATAACGTTCCACAAACTTGTGAGCCTGCTCTTTAATCCAACCCTTAATTTTCTCTCTACAAGAAATGCACAATTCAATACATTACCATCTTTGTATTACACAAATTCTCTGAACAGCTCTTTGAATATATATTTTAGTATAAACAAATCACATAATTTTAGAGTGAATGAAAACTAAAAACCAATTTTTTTTCTTCCACCAGTAATCTCTACTTTAGATTGTCTTCAACATTCCTTTTCTTTTTATAGAAACATGAGTCTTGTCCTACTTATTTGTCTTGGTTTTAGCTTGAATGATTTGTTCTTTGATTTTTTCAGGCATACACTTCCATTTCTTGATAATCTCCATCATCTAACTACTGGATATCATTTCTGAACCCAACATGCTCTTCAGGATTTTCTGTCACTAAGGAAGTTATAAGCTTAATTGTTATAGATAAATCAATACATTAAAAAATAAAAGTAAAAAGTCATGGTGAACGTTGTACAGAATTGTGTTTTATATAAGAAAACTGATTTCCATTTTTGGGAAGGAGGGTGTTTACCTGTTGTTGGATATTGTATCTTTTGATGCCGCTCTCGCCAGGCCACTCACACCAGCTGTACGTGCTGGTTCAATGTTGTTGCTGTTCGACTGTGTGCTTAATCTTCCCCACGTTTTAGGATTCAAACTTGCCAAGAAGGAAGATTTGGGAGATTGCGTAGCAGTAGGGCTTTTTGCTTTTAGAAAAGAATGGAAAATGATAACAGACTAAGTTTGAAGAAACTTACATAGGATGAATACATTTGCCAATTACTTTAAGATTGTTCTAGATTAAGAGCTACCAACATTTGTGTTTGTTAATACTCTATGTGATTCACTCCACAGCAAGCTATAAGCATTCGCAGTTGCCAAGTGAATTAAAAATAGGATATTATGAAATGCACTTTCAAAATGAGGACATGTGTTCTTCATGCTTTACATACCCATATTGCTGCCACTCTTTGGTTTATATATACATATAAGCTGCCACTGCAGGCATATACCACTGTAACAGTTCTTTGGTATACATACCAACTGTCAAGATGCTGAGGAGCCTGATGTTTGAGTGTCTGCTGACTCTTGGTGCTGACAATCAAGCATCAGACCCTGCTCAGCATCAATTACCTGGGGCAGGAAATCCCCAGAAGCAGGGGTGGGGTGAGCTAGGTGAGAGCTAGGGATCAGATTCTGGCAGCTCATTCAAGTCCAGATGTATCTGTGCTGCTCAACTCCACAAAAAATGAAAACACAAATGCTTATAATTGAGCTATTCATTCAACTGGCCTATTTAAGAATAGCTGCCAGTAATTGCCCCTCTGCTGGAAACAACTCATCCCCTAGGATCTGCATTCCTATATTCTGCTCTGTTTTATAGCTCTGTCTAGCTGACTCTCTCTCCAGTGTTTGATTTCTGGACTGCAGTGAACATTTGCCTCTCTGTCTCTGTTGTTGTACCTTCTTTCCCCAAATTTGTATAAGTATTCCTTGACTTATGAACTACAATTGAGCCCAAAATTTATGTTGCTAAGTGAGACAGTTAAGTGAATTCTGCCCCATTTTACAACTTTTCTTGCCACAGTTGTTAAATGAATCACTGTAATCGTTTAATTAATAGCATGGTTGTTAAGTGAATCCGGCTTTCCCATTGACTTTTGCTTGTCATAAGCTTGCAAAAGGTAATTGCATGACCCCGGAACACTGCAATGATCATAAATATGAATCAGCATCTGAATTTCCATCACATGACTACGAGGCTACTGCAATTGTAACTTCAAGCGGTCACTAAGTGAGCTGTTCTAAGTAAAGGACTACCTGCATTCTATCAGTGCCCTATGGTTCGACTCTGGATGTAACTCTAACCATTTGCGCTATTGTCTAGCTATTAAGAAAGAGTTCTACTTCCCTGTGTTCTCCAAGGCAAGCATGCATCTGAACAGCCAACTCTTTGTAATTACTACTCATCATTAAATCTTTTCTAAATCAAGCTGTTGTGGGTGCTCAGCCTGAAACAAGACATCAGCCAGGATTTTAAAAAGTATTGTGTGTGTTTGCATTTAGAAAGATTTTTAATGTTAGAAAATTTGCTGTTGTTTAGTTTCTCCCTGTTACCATAATACTTTGGGTCACTCACATCCCATAATTACTGGGGTTTTTTCCTTCCAAGCAAATCAAAGTAATAAATAAATAATAACTAGCATAGAGATATTTAAGAATAAGCCAGGATGTTCCAGATTCTATACCTGTTTTGATAAAACTTACCTTGATTGTCTACTTTGTCCTCATCTCTGGGAGGTGAATATTTTGGCCTTCGGGGTCCACGTTTTGGCAATCTTTTCCTCTTCAGAACATCACTTAATCGGCTATTGAATCAAAAACACATTATATATCAGGCTTATTAACGTGGCTCCACATTTCAACAAATACCAGTTTTAAATACATATGAATTTTAAATGATCCTAATACTTGTCAGCAGCTAACATTTTAACATTTTAAACACTGTTTAGAAGATAAATATCTGCCTTGATACTTGGGTGATTTGTACTACTTTTTATTTTGTATGGCTTAAAAAAACATGTTGAGACAGGTTGGCAAATAGTTCACTGTGTATCAGTTACTGGTATATATTTTAAAAGGTCAGAGACAGCTAGAACAAAAAATGCAGACTTTAAAAAAACAAATGCATGTAAGAGAAAGTCCAAAATTATTAGAACAATACTAACATCCAATTATGTTGACTTCTTTTAAAAACTCACTGACACATTAAATATTGAATCATAACATTCTTCACTCCAATTTTCTTTATATGCAAATAAAGAATAGAAAACCTTGAGCAGGTTGATTGACACCTTGGGAGGATATCTGATTCAGAGACCCAGTCAAGTAAACTCACCCTTGTGGGCTTAAATCCAAAGAGTCTTCCCTGCTATGCTGTAAGCTTGGAGAACCTAAGTCTGAAGCAGCATTGCTAGCAGTAGTGGCTGTTCCAGTGCTTACTGTTGTAGTAGCACTAAGTGTTCCTGAGCCATTAGTGCAAGCCTTGGGGGGACTTGTCAGTAAAGTTTCTGATTCTGCTAAATTCTTCACCTGGTGCATAACACCTGAAAAAAGTAACAGAATTTATAGTTCATTCGATGAAAATTTTAAGAATTGGATAGAGGCAACATGGTTTAATAATTACTTTTTAAAAATCAATGTTGCATTTGCACTCAAAGATCATGATGCCCAGTCTTGTATATGCTAATGATCCTATCACTCTTTAAGAAGTATTCCAATGTTATCCTACTTTCAAACAGTGGTAGGATAAAATAAAATATAATATAGAACATCTAAGTTACCCCCCAACAAAAACAAGTAAACAGAAAAAATGAACTTATTCCCTTTTCTTCAACAATTTTTTGACAGCTGCTAACCAAAAGAAGAAAGCAATTTCTTCTCATAAATAAAAGTACAGATGTTTCTTGCTGCTACAGAGCTCAGAAACAAGCAAGTGTTCCTCAAACCATTTTTTCATATTAAAAATCTACATTTCAAATTCACTCAGAAGAAGTAGGAAGAAGAGACGGTGTAGTAGGGGAATGCAGAGAAAAGTCATGTCAATGAGGGTATCCAAAATGCTTGGATTTCAAACCATTTCAAATGTAAAATATCCTGTTTGGACCAACAACTGGACTGAGTGTAAGCACAGACTATCTTGTTCATTTGTATTCTGGTTCAAGCTCCAAACACTTTCAAGATGGCTGAAATATTCTTTTAAATTCCAAACAAGTAATTATGAACTCAAAACAGGAAAATTAGTTTGGAATTTTGAAACATTTTTCACAATCTTAAATACATGATGAGCGGCAACATGATATCATGGTTAATGTGCTGGACTGAAACTGAAAAAGCCCAGATACTAATCCTCCATTTAGGCATGGAAACCAGCTGGGTGATGTTTTACCATTTTTTATCAACCCTAGACAGGAAATCAAAAATAATCCCCAAAGAAATAACGGCAAACCACCAAGAAAGCTGCATAGAACTCTCCAAGAAGTCATCAGAATCATAACTGTCTCAAGAGCACTCAAAAGAAAATGATAGCATCATTTCTTCAGGTTACCCCTGTTGTATGCTCCTTCTTGAAACTGCTCCTGCAGCTGGGAGATAGAGGCAGCTCATTTAACCTCAAAACCTTTCTGTAGCCAGAAGAGTTGCACTAAATGTTAGTGCTAGAACTGGTGCACCCCTAAAGTTCATTAGGAGGATTGAAGGGACATAAGCCTTGTAAGGTAGACAAGAACCACACCTGGTTGAACTAATCCAATTTTATTGTAAGGTTACATTAATAGAATCATGTTAGAATGAAAGTACTTATCCCCTTCTCTCTCTTTTTAGTGCCTGGAATACTAGAGAGTGTGTGGACTAAATTGCCTTTTATCAGACCATTGTCTATGTGGGGTTTCTTCCTGTCTCCAAAGGTCATTCCCACATATCATTATCGGGAGCTCCAACAAGTCCTTATAGCCTAAGAATCACAGATCATGAGGTTTAATTTTCATAGTACTATAAATACTGAATTTATAACTGGTTGATTATTACCTTATACTTTGCATATAATCAAAACTTTATGTAGGATACCAAATACCAGAATCCAGTCAAAAGTTACCTTCTCTCCTGAAGTAAACACTAAAAATGTCAGGCAATTTTTGCATTAAAATTTCTGCCATCTGAAGGGCTCCAACAACTATCTTAAGATCTTGACTTGACAGCATAGAAGCAATATGACTGTAATAACCAAACAACAAAAAGAACATTATGGAAAATGCAATTTAACTTTCATAAATTGTGATATTTTCACTACTGAGCACAATGCAGAAGATGTGGAAGAAAAGTATATTGAAAATAGCATTAGCAATACACTTTACATTTCTATTGCATAAGGAACGAAGTCCTACAATGGAACATGAGTTTGTTTGTTTGCCAGACTGTACATTTTTCCAAAATAATGTTGAAAATAACTATACATTCCTAAATATTTTGTATTTATTTCTTATCTTTATTGCTGAATATTTGAGTCAATTCTCATTGAGAAATAATACAAATATGAGAAAGGAAATCCACTATTCTTTATTAGAGAAAAC
>JANHGC010002873.1:79191-89456 GCA_027560395.1 Boaedon fuliginosus | reverse complement strand
CTTTGATATTCTCAAGCCTACATGGGAAAAGACCCGATTACACCAAGACTTACATACCTACACCCGTGAAAATCTACAAAAACATACACACACACACACACACACACACACACACACACACACACACACATTTGCAGGAGTCCCTTTAGTAATAAATACCTTTGAATACTAAGGAGAGAAAACCAAATGCTACATAAGTAAAAGAGTTTCTAAAGTTTCCCTAAACTAAAATGGATTTTACAACTGTATTAATACGATTCTTTAAATCATAATAGTAATTTCAATGTATACATTTATACCAAAGATGATTGATATGTCACTAGTTTTAACAAACCTTTAATTACTTGGTCAAAAATGACCAAGCATTTTCTTCAAGTTATAGAAAACAATTGAAGTGAACATCAGAAAAGGCTTCTAAGAAAAGCTTCAACTGTTTAAAAAAAATCTAGAGAGTTCTAACCATAAATTGTTATTTATATAATGGAAGCTTAGTACGTACCTTGTAATCTTCCCATCTCAGAATCATCTGATTCACTTTCACCAGAGGTGGTCATGCCCACAGCCCCAGCAACAGAACTAGAAGCTAATGAAGAACACAAAATAAATGTCATGAATAAGTCTTGCAGCTTCCATACTTACAAACTCAGAAATCTTCCTTCCAAAGTTGTCAACGAAAACCTTTAACAACCCCAGTAGGAATTGGAATGGGCATACAAAACAGGTTTATTTTTAGTTTTGACTTACACAGTATGGAAAGACTGCACTTGAACAGCCGGTTTATACTTTCAACCACACATGTGATTGAAACATTCTGAATTTTTACTCATTATGATTTTTATGATCAGGAACAAGTGTTCATCACAAAGGCTTGAAAGATCTGAAATTATAGTATACAGATCTGAAATATACACCAAAAAGGATTGGTATAACATCTGCACACACCCCAAAAAAGAATGAAAATTACTATTGTAGAGAAATATCTCCCACAAAAATCAAGGAACATGTTCACATCTCTAAGAAACTTTTCCAAAAAGAAGCAAAATGCAGTGATGTTGTGGTGTGTGTGTGTATGTGTGTCTGTACACAGAATTAAATTCTTTTGATTGCAATGGGGTTTCATTTATTATTAAATATGTGTAGGATTGCAGCTTAACCAAAAATAGAAAACTACGATGTCAATCATTATTCTGTTTAAATCAGAAAATAAGCTAGAACATAAGCCTATTGGTCATCACACATTGACAACAATTTAATTTCTTTAATTGCATTTAATAGTATTTTTATCAAAGTATATTAAATATATCAGATAAAACGTATTTAACTGGGATCACTCTAGGGAAAACCCTGGCTCCTTTTAAACTATACTAAAGACACTGGAAACCAGTTGAAGGTACTTTTGAGATATCTTCCCATTCTCCAATATTATATTAACTTAAAAAGTAATGGCAACTGTCATCCCAAATTAATTATTAGTGCTAAGGGCTTTTCCTTAATTTTAATTATAAAACTTTGAACTGTATGTCAAGAAGAAAAGATCAGGTCCTATATGTCAGGAAGAAAAGATCAGCTCCAACATGAAGGTCCAATTAAATTAATTGCTAAATCATGACAATGCACAACAAAATTAATTATCAGTTAACATTGCTTGGTTACATAAGCATAATGAAATTTGGGTGGGGATGGGGGTGGACTAAGTTCATTTGTGGCTATGTGGGGATTCTAGGTTGATCCCTCTTTTAACTCTGCCCCCATGTTCTGCCACTCCAAATGCTAGTCTCCTAGAGTCTAAGACACAGGTTTTAAACTCATGGTGTCATGTTCCCTTCACATGACGTATCGTGACTTTTTCCCCTTCGCAGAGCTGGGCTGAGCGTGCCCTACACGTGATGCATCCAGCCTGTAGGCCACCAGTTTGAGACTCCTGGTCGACGTGGACCCCTAAATTATCAACCCACTTTGATTGGGTTAGTGTGACCCTCTCCAGAGCTAAACATGGAATGTCTCTGGAAATAGACGGCTTCCATACCTTCACAGTCTCCATATATTCTCAACAATGTCTCCTGTTCAGCCCAGAATTAAGATACAAATCAGATCCTTTGCTTACTGGTGATCCTATCCTAGTAGGGACCACCCTGAGCAGCTTCATTTAGGTCTTAAATAGGAAAAGGGAAAATATCATATCTTATGTCTCTCCACAGTAGGTGGCTTTAAGGTTTGTCCTCTCATCCTTACCAGTGATTTGAATCACTACTTAGAAAGATCCACAATACAATGTCCCCAATATCAAATCTCTCATACGGTTTAGAAGAATACCATGATTAATTATATTGAAAGCCACTGAGAGATCAATCAGAACCAGGGTGTTTAATTTCTCCAAGTTATTCTCGAGAGAGAGCAATGTAAATTCATTTCTCTGTACCTGAGTCTAAACCTTGACTGAAAAGAATAATCTAGTTTCTCCAGAATTCCATCCAATCTCAGGACCCATCAATCCTCAAAATTTCAATGACATTCTCCCAGAAGTAAAGATCACGGACTGGTGAATAGCTAATCTAAATTGCTGGGTCAAGTGAAGGCCACAAGTGAATAGCTAATCTAAAATACTGGGTCAAGTGAAGGCTTCTTGATCACAGAGTGCACCATGCCTCCTTCAAGGCAGGCAGCATCACATTTCCCTCAAAAAGTATTCATTACCATCCAAACTCAGCATTCTGTCACACTTTAGGAGTTTTTCATCAGCCAAAAGAAAGAATGGGGTTTCAAGATATAAGTGGCTGTGCTGATTTTGCAGAAATCCCACATAATCTCACAAAATTATCTTCAGTTAACCAGTTAACAACCAGTTAACATTCAAATTAAGAGTGAATCTGAATGATTTTAGCCCACAAACCCCTCACAGTGACTCAAAACATGGTATTTTAGCCTACTTTCCTCCAAAGGGCTGCAACACTTTAAACCAGCCAGGAGTATAAGGACATAATAAAAGCATGAAAAATTTCTCTTTTGCCATGTTTATTGCCGCAATATATTCTCAAACTCAAGTTCACATCTGTATCCAATCAAATACAGGCCTTTTCTATGTTGCTTCACCTTCCAAAGCTCCCCAGTAAACAAGGAAAAACCTCTGGATTGGCAAACTTGGAAAACCACTTGCTACTAAATCTCCTGCCACAAAAATGTTGGGAAAATGATTGCCCTTGTAACTTTGGGGAAGAGGGGATCAAGTATTCTCAAATCAAGACAATACATTAGGCACCTGAGATGGACACTCAAATAAGTATATTATTGTAGAACTGAGCAATACTATTAACTACATAGCAATCACAGTGTGCAGCTAGTGCTTTCTAAAAGTAATTTTGCCTTTGAAAATATAGAAACAAGACTTAAAAATACTATTTAACCATCTACAATGTTTTAGAAATGGTATTAAGTTTTTAATTATTTCTTTGTTTAAATAAGCTCAATTCATATCATAAATTAGATATGGAAGTCCTAAATTTATCACAATACGTAAGAGGTTTAAAAGCTATTTCAGTATCCTCAACTTCGACCATAATTGGGACCAGAATCTCAGTTATTATAGAGTCATTGACTGAAGCACTCATTAGGTGAGAGGCCTACATGATTGCTTCACTCAATGACTCCATACTAGCAGTCCCGTTAGCAGTGATTAAGCAATTTCCTGGGTTGTAAAGGAGATGGACTGAAAGAGCTGCCTGCCAAGTTCAGCTCCCCTGTATTTGAAGAGAACTCCTTTGGTGGGCTGCAGGAAAGGAGCTCAGATCTTCAGGATCTGAGCTCTGTTTATTCAATTATGCTCCCTCCATGTGCTGGAAGGAACTGTTCTCACCACTTGCAGAATGAGAACTTGAAATCTTTAGGATCTGAGCTCCACTTCTGCACCTGCCGAGGGAGTTCAGCTCCTTTCAGCTGGCAACTTTTCCAAAGACAAGAGGGAGTCCTCTCAGCAGGTAGCAGCTTGTAACCTTCCCTGCCAGCTTCCCCACTGACTTTCTGGGGAAGCAGGCAGAGAAAACTGCAAATAGCAATCATATAATTGCAGGGTGCTTGGCAACTGATAGTAAGTGCTAACAGGTTCCCAAGCATCCAGATTGCAATCACGTTACTGCAGAGATAGTAATGCCACATTTTGCAATGGCCAGCAATTTTTACAGTCTATATAGCACCCTTTCCACAGCCATTATAATACCAGATCATCATTAAATGAACAGTGATAAGTTAAGGATAGCTATAAATCAAATTTTGAAAAATGCTTATATACTTAACTTACTTTATTAACAATCATTATAAAGGGTTCAAATCCTTGAGGACTCTAGGAAATTTACAACAGGAAGAGGGGGGAAACTAATAAAGTCATAGTAATAAACAAAAAATAGACTCCTTTAACAAGTGGGTGGGATAGAGGTATACTGAAATAGTATCTTCATAACTTGGTTAGAGAATGTAAATAATATGTTGATTTCTGTATTTCTGGAGGGATATTATTCCACAAAAGAAGGCCTACTTTAGAGAATGCCTGTCATCTTGTGCTCAATCTATGAACTATACAAGGAGAAACTTTAGTAGGATTTCTCTAATGACTACTTATGACTAGAAAAATCAGTTCCAGCACAGTATTTCCTGACAAACCCAACACAGCATTAGAAAAAAGCACTGTTTTTCTTTCCTTACCTGCAGCTCCTTGTGGAGCCTCATCAGCTCGTGCAGCTGAAGAATTAACACCATCCTGATTGTTATCAGGATCAGCCATTTTCTCCTGTCGGCGAGCCTCAGCTGCTCCTCTTTTGCCCAGGCCAGAGCCTCGCCGACTAAAAAAAACCAGGTACAATCAGAAACCTTCTAGATTACGTTTTTAGTTTACAATGGCTTCAAATTAAACCCTATATGGGTCCTAGAGTAGCACTTTTTCACTGTATGTTCGAAAATACTTTAAAAAGCAACTTCAATTATATATAAAAAGTATACCATTAATACAACCACATCTTGGCTTAGCTGATTCTAACAACCTAGTTCATGGAGAAATACTTCCATGTTAATGTCCATCTATTTTCAAAGTCTATATAGCAAATGAAAGATTTAGACTTCCTGCAGAAATATAGATACATTTTTTAAAAAAAACCTCCCACTGAAGTCAGAGCTAGGGGTCAACAAATATTTCAGATGCCACCCCAAAAATCTTTAATCTTCTGTTAAATTATATTTTATTTATTTATTTAAAACATTTATATAGTCACTCTGGGCTTTCAATCAAAAGCAATTGATTATTTCACCTGCAAATCAATACTACATATAGTCTTTGGGCTATGACTTCGGGTACCTTCGAGACTGCCTTCTGCTACCTTATGCCTCCCAGCGCACAGTTAGGTCCCACAGAGTCAGCTTGCTACGGGACCCGTCAGCCAAACAGTGTTGGCTGGCGGGTCCCCATGCTGAACCCTTCTCTGTGCCAGCGCTGACCCTCTGGAACCAGCTCCCTGCGGAGATCAGGACCATCCCTACCTTATTGGCCTTCCATAAAGCCGTAAAGACCTGGCTTTGGTGGAAAGCCTGGAATTGATATGCCCACCCACCCCCGATGTGTGATTGTTGTTCGATTTTTTACTGTGAATTATTGTAATTTTTAAACTGTTGTAAGCCGCCTCGACGTCCCCTAATCGGGGAAGCGAGGCGGGGTATAAATTAAATAAATAAATTAAACAAATAAATTAAATAAATACATTAAATAAAATAAATAAATAAATAAATATGACAGCATTTGGGACCAGAACACTTGTTGCTAAGTGATGCGGTCATAAAGCATGATGTTATGTGACCATTTCACTTAGTGACAGAAATTCAGGTAGTTGTCCTAACCCCAGGATGGCACAAGTCATTAAGTGAGAAGAGACAGGAGTCCCAGGCAAGGTGCTTAAGAGGATGCATGACTGCTGCTGGGATGTGTGCATCTGTCACAGGCAGGAATTAGAGCTCAGGGATATGCAGGTGCCATAGTGGGTGGGGTGAGTGCCACAGATAGGTGCTAGAGAGTGCAAGTGGGTTGGGGGAGACTGCAGGGGCTGCCAGTGGAAGCCAAATACTATAGAGTGCCGGCACATTGGCAGGCCAGCGGAGGGTGGTCAGTGTATGCTCTGGATCATGAATGGGCCAGTGGGAGGAAGTACACATGAGTTAAGAAATGGGGAGAGGGGGAGATGCTACAGATATGGTACTCCACAGCAGGTCACCTTGGGAGAAAAAATGGCAGGAGCAACTTACAGGAGCAACTTGCAACCTCTTGCTAGCATCTTCATTGAATCTGCTTGTAGTAAGCCAGCAGGGAATTTTACAAATGTGATCACATAACTGTTGGATGCTGCAACTGTTATATGTGTGAGGTTGCCAAGCACCTGGGTCATGAACATTTTATACTGAGAAAATTAGTAGTCTTCATACTTTTTCCCATTACCTATATTTGAATCCTATTTAAATCCTGTCCTCTTGTAAACACCTCTACTAGTTTTTGAAGATTTTTTTAAAAGTTCATTATTTTATGCTATTCAATGTGTTTGAAATATGTAGGTGATTTCTTCAAAGGTTTGGTTAATTTGTTGACTTATTAAATAATATTATCAAAGGACTCTGGGAAGCTAACAGTTACAAAATCCAAATCACAAGAAAATAATATGCAACAGACAATAAAACTGCCACATTAAAAATTAGCAAAAGAGCAGCAGCCCCAAATTCACAGTACTACTTAAAAGTTCATCAGAAAAATATATTCTTAACAAATTTCCAAAAGGTTAAAAGAGAGAAACAACTAATCTAGCTATTTCATAAGGATAGAGAAATCACCTTATTTATGTTGAAATATTATATAAAGTTCTGCATAACTAACCAGCAAGTTCAGGACTTTTACTAAAACTTTATGTTTTTAACACATATGCTTGTACAACCTACACTTATACAATATATAATTAATTACTCTCCTATAAATTATCTGGTTTAAATGAACGATTTCTACAAAATGTATTTTTGAAAGGGAAATTCATAGAATTGTTGAATGGCCCAATTCAACTGCTTACATGTCAGCAATATAAATTGAATTATAACTCAACCTTGTTACAATCTGCTTTACTTGATGTGCCTTGAATTGGGCATTATTTCCCTTAGATCCCAAAACTATGAAACGTTAAACTATAGTCTAAGATCCTGTTTAATTGAAATCTGACAATCACAGTTTCTGGGTTAAATGTATTTATTTTTATTTATTTTATTAGATTTATACCCCGCCTCTCTTCCTGGTCAAGGGGAAGCAATGGGAAGCAATAGTTTAAGATGTGCTGTTTCTCAGTGTTCCAAAAGGAGCATTTGGGAAGAGTAAGAGGATGGCAAAAATGGGAAATAGGTTTTCAAATTATTAAGAAAGTTATTTGAACTGGATACAGTTATCATATTTGGAATCAGCAAAATATTTAGTGTGGACTTGCTAATTCAGTACAATACTAAGAGATTGCTAATTTCAAACTGTTATATGTTATATACCATTTCTCAAATAATTAAATTTGTCAAATTAAACATACTATCAGGCACACAAATACAAACAGTCCATTATGTTCATTCAAATTCTTTACAGGCTTTTCTCAAATACAATTTATTCAACTATTTTAAAGTGTTAGTAAATTTTATATCACATTATACCTGGTACTAGCACAGGAGCCCGTGGTCTTTTGCCGTGTGCTCCGCCTCAAACTGGGGAGCTCAGCAGGTGGTGATTCACTGCGCTTTTTTGTAGATTTTCTCAAGCCTAAACAAACAGAAGATGGGTAATAATGACAGCTTATATTTCTTAACAAGTTTCCTAACATGAAATGTTCCCTTTTCAAATTTGAAACAAGGTATTTCAATCTAATTGTATCTTAAAACAGTGCTGTTCTGTGCTCAGGACACTTTTGGAAACTAGTCTCATATAAAAAATATGTCCATACATGAACATTTTGATATATCACGCTAGTTAAAAGAAACTGCCTTCTAATGTCAACAGCCTTACAATTCTGCAGAGGAGAATTTATAGGGAGAATCATCAAAATATGATGGGATGCAAGAAATTCAAACAGGGATTCATTTTCAATCATTGTTGAAGCTAAAATAGACTTTTTTTACATGAAATTAGAAAGTGGAGAGGCTTGATTTTATTTTTTAGAAAATCTTATATATCTGCACAAAATGAAGGGAACGAAATCCTTTCTATCTCAATAAGTAACATGACTTAAGCTATAATTTCTTTCCAAAATTTACTTGGAAGGAAGTTTCTTGAAAATATGGAAAATAATAAGGTAGGTGCTGACAGAGTTTAGGCTTTCCCATATGCATGATCGTAGAAAGAAAAAATATTCCCTTCTCCTGGAGAAAATATAGGGACATAAGTGATACCTTTTCTTTTATGTGTAGAAAGTGGAACATTAGAATAAAAAATAGTTCATACTAATACCATCTCATTTAATTTTCTTTAAATTTTCAGCGGAGGAGGCAAAATACTGGGAAAGGAGAATGTTTTTACTATATGCTGGTATTATTACTGTACAAGTTAAACATGTCAAATTATAAATTTAGAGTATTGATCAAAGAAGAAAAACAAACTCCTCAAGGACCTGTTTATGGGTTTATTTAAATCAGTGTAGTACTGCATGATTCATAGCTAAGGGCTGTGCAAAACTTTGAATTGAATTTCTAAAGGATGCTTCAAAATGCAATGGAGCAGAAATGTAACATTTATCTAGAAATCTTTTTTCCAACAGATGCATGGTTACTCCCATGCAACTCTCTCATAATCCCAAGAAAGTCCTGGTTCTTTTACAGCTTATACGATATTTATTTTATTTATTTATTGGATTTATATCCCGCCTCTCTTCACCCCGAAGGGGAACTATATGGTATCGTATTTGCTTCGTTGGATGCTCAGAAGCACCTTTTGTGAGTTAAACTAAAGCACTATAAAATGCTAGGTAAACTACTTACTATGGCTACTAATGAATCCATTTAAGTGATAACATCATTCTATTGCTATTTTTGCTCCCTCTACTGGCTATCCATAGCCAAGATGCATACAGCAAAAAAATTATTGTTTCCCTTGTAACAGAGGCAAGAGAAAGGGAGCTGATGATTTAGTAGATTGAAATCTGAGAAAAAACAAGGAGGCCACAGAATTTTCTAATATATTTGGAAGTACGTTTTTAAATTAGCAAATATGTGAAACTATTACTTCTGTGCAGCAGGTTTCCTTCCCCCTCCCACATCTTAATTCTAGAAAAATACTTCAGTTAGTATTCATCAGGTTTTTTTACATAACTTCAGCACAATATTACAATCTAATGAAATTATTGGGCCAAACCACGTCCTAATTAGAAATACAGATCATTAGCCACCTATCTGTGATGAGGAATTTCAAAATTTAGCATGAAAGATATAATGATATCTAAAAGCTGCCTCTTTAACAAATTTATTGTTTATTAATAAGATATATATGCTGCTCAAATTGGAAGTCTGAATGGTATGTTCCAAGGTCTAGTAATCCAGATTTTAAAAAATAGGAGTAACAAAGCAAAACCAGAGAATAAAAAGTGCAATCCAATGTAACATTTAACCATTCTAAAGCTTAACAGTTTTGGCACATCATCTTCAGAAGTCATTCAATTATTCATCTGATCCCATAAGCCATTTGGATGCACCAGGCATTAACAGCCTCTAAAACGATAGCAATAAAAGAAGATATCTTTATATCGAGGGGGTCAGTGGCATCCTGTTCTAAAAGAGAAGGAAATTAAAGAAGACTCACCCTCAAAGTCCTTATTATCAACTTTCCCTAGGATTTGGGTTACAAAACAAGTTTTCCCAACTAGCTCTTATTGAATAGGAGAATCCACCTGGAAAAAGCATTTCTATAAGCACCCAAATCTTTAGCCTTAAAGAACTTTAAACTGCAGTTTGAACTGCACCTGGAAGCCTACTGCTAACCAGTTCCCAAAGTAATAGGCAAACAAGAACTAGCAGAGGTTTCCTGGTGATCTTCATAGACTGTTCCATATACAGCAGCTCCAGTTGTGAAGTGCAAAGTCACAAGTAGCCAACAACAAAGCCTGTTAATATAGAACTAATGTACAAAATGGAACTCTGCAAAAAGCCTCATGGCCAGGGATTAAATCTAAAGCAGAGGTGTCCAAACTTGGCAACTTGAAGACTTGTGGCCTTCAAAGCTGGATGAGGAATTC
>JANHGC010002873.1:59468-69880 GCA_027560395.1 Boaedon fuliginosus | reverse complement strand
TGGCCCAGAGCGATAGGGTTAAACTCGTGTCGAGTCCATTTTCAAATTGCCCCCCTTAACAATCAAATTGCCCCCCTATGGGGCGTGGGCCCCACGTTGGGAAACACTGCTCTAGGGGCAAAAACAGCTGATGAGCGGCAGACCCGATGCTGAAAATAGAGCGAATATAGATAAATATACCCTATAGTTGGGTGGGAGGACTCAAAATGTAAAAAAAAAAATAATTTTTTTTTGCTCTGACCCGAGTATAAAGCGAGGGTGACTTGTTCAGCTTATTTTGGGGGCTGAAAAACTCGGTTTATACTCAAGTATATACGGTACTTTAAATTGAAAACTAAGGATCAACTATGAGAAATCTACCATAATATGTAATCATTCAGAATCTATACAAAGTATTTCCATGAAGCTTCTGTATTTCCTAAGCAGTTTAAAGGTGCTCCATGAGCCATTTCTACTCTGAAAGTAGCTATTACAAAATATTCAGAATTTTACTGCATCTCATGAAAGAATCAATATTAGCTTTTTTTTGTAATTTAAACAATTTAATCTTAATCCTTTAATAATATTGCATTCCAACTCAAGATGTATTTTTCTTCAAACCATGTTCCTAGAGATTATTTTGTTAGACATCTTCAATTTTCCCATGCAAATAAGTATTCTACCTATTAATAAAATGGAAATTATTGGCGTAATGCTGAAACAAGTGGGAGAAAGAAAACATAAAAGTATTTTGCATGAAATCCCAGAAAATATGAATTTTTACAGCAAAAAGCCTATTCTTCAAATATAAATTTTGAAAAAAATAGGTTTTCAATATTTGCTACAACCAAGATCTTATTTAGATTGAATGTTACACCCAGTTCTAGTACTTCAATAAATCTTACTCAAGACATTGACAGAGTATTATTATACAAACACACACCTCAGCTATATTTGTTTGAAATATAGTTCTAGGAAGTAACTATTTTAAGCTTCTTTATATTCAAAGTAAACTGCACTCAAAGTAAATTGATGACCAGAATGGCCACTTACAATAGATCAAAAGTACAGTAGCTTAAATTCATTTTATCCCTACAGTTCTAACTATCTTAGCTACACGATTTCATTTTAAAACATAACTTGCATACTACGGGTATTTAAACCCCTCAAAACACTTACCAAATAGAATACCAAATAGAAATTGCTAAATATGTTATATAGATATTAACATTAAGTAATATTTAAATAGTAAAAAAGAAAAAAGTTCTCAAGCTCATTGTGAATTCCTGCTAGGTAAGAGATATGCACACCGCCATTTTCTCACACCTAAATTAAAGACTGTCCATCCATCCTTCAGCCAGCAGAAAACTAAACCAAAATAATTATCCTGTCCCCAATACCAAGCCATATCTTGCCACCATAGCCATTATTCTTCAGGATAGTAGTATTCTGAAATCAGATCCAGGGTTTATTAAACACAAACACTGATTTTCCTTTCCCAGTGTCATCACCTGGCAGAAAACCATCTGCCAAACACAACTCTTTTCAGATGTTTATCTAGAGGGATGGGAGACTGCCCAAGACACTGTGATAGGTTCTTCAGTTTACTGGGAAAGTTTTCCAGTCCCCAAACCAACTGTTACTAGCAGTATCAGTGGGGTCTTGACTTTTACACTTCTACTGGTTTCTGCTACCTTAATGGGAAAGTATTATTTCACAATGGTATATGCATAACCATATTTGTACACTTGTCCCCTAAAATATAGTGCATTATTTATTAAAATAGTTATTTGCAGTTATTTTTCTATGTGATTCATATTTGCTGTTACTGTACTCAATTCATATATTAATATCAATAACTAGCTCTTTTAGTTAATGCTTAAGAGAAAGTTATATAAGCTCCTGTCATTTTAGTTGTTAATAGTGTATTCAAAAATATCAACAATATTAATTAGTACATTCAAACCCCGGTTCATATTTAAAAGATATCAGATTCCTTTGTGCAATGAATTATGCTGACTTTTGAAAATTTTGAAGAAATTAGCATACCTTCCTCCTACTGCGTCGTCTTGTGATTGGGCCCCGACAGTGTTCCTTTGTGAACGTCGCAGTGACCCCCCTGGACTGTTATTAGGCCGGTTGGACATTGGCACCTCTCTCCTGAAGGGACATACCCTTTCTAGACACTACCATTCACTGAAAAACAAAACAAACATTTTTATTTAATCAAAATATAGGACATTTACCAACAAAACTTTGTACGTCAGGTTCTAACGTATAGCACAAACAGCTTGAATAGTAAAACCATGAAACTTACAACATGTTGTTTTGCTCTTGCTATGTTTCCATTTTATGTTAAAGGTTAGTTTAACACCTCAGTTTTACAAAATAGAATCAAGCATTATGATCGTTTCATTCAATAACTGAATTTATTGAATGTTTAAATTACCCCTCAATTACCTACTAGCATTATATATTTCATTATGAAACATAATCCCAGAGTTAAAAAACTTGAACATTGTCGAATTTCATTTAGTTTTTAAGAATGGGAAAATGGTATCTCATACCAATAGAAAATAATACAATGGTTTAGCCTGAAAAATGGTTTAGCCTGAAAAAAAAATAGACAATACTGGTGATTTTTTTAAATGCACAAACTAAATAGATCCTAAATTAACACTATGTATAAACAGCTGGGATACAAAAATATAAAATTCAAGATTAAATATCAGTATCTTCTTATTTTGGCTCCAATATTTAAGCTAGAAAAAGCTATGCAGGATCACTATTTTTTTGCAATATTATCCAATGAAAGTGGTGTCACAAAGAATGGACCAATCGTCCTTTTTAGTCCACTAATGGCCCATCAGAATGCATTGAAAAAAAGAAGATATTTCATATATAGGAAAAGCCAAATAGATATTAATCAAGAGGTAAGAATTATTTGCTGAAATACTCCCAATTTCTTAGTATAGACAGATTTCAGAGGGTACTATCATATTAAAAGATTAGTTTTAATCAGCTACATAGGTCGATTAGTAGAAATTACAAACTTTCCTAAAACTGCCTAGTCTTTAAAGAAAAAAATGACAATAATGATCTCATATTTTTTTTTCTGATTTATAAAGGAACAAAATAAAACTGACTAAAAAATTTGTAAACACCCTGCCCTTTCCACTATTAACCTGCCATTTTTAAAAAAAAATTAACAATGATGTTTATGGAATTTTAAGCAAATGTTTTTTCAGAACATTGTTAATTATGCTATTTAATATTTAGACATTGTTGCATGTGAAACACAGTTCACCCAGACCACTTTGCCTGTGAAAATAAGAAATATTCTTAAACAGAATATAGAAGCACATAGACAAATAACGTCATTCCAAGTGATAGTTTATGATGTCTGCAAAGCAAAAAACTTTTTTTTCCCAGCTCAAGACTAAACAACCTCACTTAAAATGTTCTGATCAAGAAACATAAAAAGCACATCACTTGTTCCAATACAAAGCTTAACAGGGATTGTGACTTTAGACATAAGAAACAATGGGAAACCTGCTAAACAAGTCTCTTGCTTTTTTTTTAACCTCAGAGATCTAAAGTAAATATAGTTAATAGTCCAGGTTCACTGATGAAGCAAACTGCAGAAAAAAAAGCTAATTAGATTTTTAATACATTTCTTAGAATGTTAAACCAAATTCCAATAAGAAAGAGTGGGAATATAGGCCTTTCATCATTGACTGAAACACTTTAGATTCTGTTACATAAAATGTTTCCTGGAATTCTTAGCTTTAAGAATAGTATTTCGCTTCAAAAAAACTTCCTTTAAATAAACTCAAAGTTGATACTATTAAATTTCATTTTTCCAATTCACATACAGAAGCAACTCTAGCTTTATGATAAACAATCCAGAGTCAGGCATTAAAAATGCTCTTACCTTCCTAAGGATTTGCAGCATTTGAAGCACACCAGTTCACATAAACAATCTTTCTTTACAGATAGTCCTTGACATAGGACTGTAATGAAACCTGCCTATTACAGTCGTAAGTCATGACAGTCATATAATGTTACCTGACCAATCCAATTTTGTGGTGGTTGTTAAGCAAATCACAATGGAATTTGCAGTTGTTAAGGACATGCCATAGTCATTAAGTGAATCCATTATTCACTGTAAGGTTTTTGTTTTTGCTGAAACCCAGAAGTGAGCACCAGTTTTCGGCAAAAATGTTCTGAATCATAAAACATGTGACTAGGAGACACTGAAAACAATCCTAAATGTGGGCCAGTTGCTGCGCTCCCAAAATGCAGTAACAAGAATGCGGAAAGGAAGGGCAGCCACTGGAACTTCAGAACTAATGATAACTACCTTTTGGAGAGTCCGTTGGATTCTAAGTGCTCCATTAAAAAAAACAGTTAAAAACCAGCTTTAATTTATATAGCAGACATGCACTTGAAACCAGTCATTCTCTTCCATCCGGCCCTGGTCTTAACAGTTTACAGGTAATAAAAAGTGCCCCACAAAGAGGTTATTTTTTTCTCACCCAGCATCTTTGAAAGTGAAAGTGCTACTTGGAAGATTGATTTCACTTTGCACAGAGCCAAGCAGTACTTTTGCTCATAAGGAGGCTGGGGGGAAAAGCCACTCCCATAATCCAAGGAAGATTTCCTACTTGGATTTCATGACAGCCTTTTGCAGCCAGCCTTCACGAACCAGAGGGATTCCTCGGGGCAGGCGGCTGTGGCTTGCACCTTTCCCTAATGGCTTTCTCAGTAACTTTCTGCAAAACCCAGCAGGAAGATTGCACATGGCGATTGCAGGGCATTTGGTAACTGATCATATGCCAGATGCCAACCAAATCACAATCACGTGATTGAAGGGGTACTACAATAATTGTAAGATTCAAGCATAGGTCCCAAGTCCATTCATTCAGTGCCATAATTGTAACTGTTTAACGGAATGGACATTAAACAAGAATTATAGTAAACCTATTGGAATCTTGCCACAAAGAAAATAACAGTCAGATGAAACTTTGATTCTTGCAAACCTATTCTGCTCTCAAACTATTCTCAAACTATTCTCAAACGTTGGAATTGAGTATTTTATTGTAATTTTATTTTTGTTTGGTTTTTAATCTAAAATTAGTCAGAAGGACTGCACTTGTGGATTCTAGATTGAATTACACCGGAATGATCTATATCAAATAATTAATGGAGAATCCCACTTTCAATATGTCAAATAAAAACAAACTAGTGAGCCAGAAGTCAAGCTATGGAAGTGAGGCAGAGAGATTTCCCGCCCTCAAGGTTGAGAGTGAGGGACACTGCAGACCACTAGACCACATTTCTAAAGTTTAATTCACAGTGAATTTCTACAAACATTTGGTGTGTGGGGATTGGAACAATCTACTATTCTAACCATATCCAATGGTTCCACCCTTTTTTATATATTACTGTCACTGTACCCTTCAGAAAATCAGAAGGCCACTGAGGGCTCCTGCCTCTCTTGACTGTTTCCCAGGCAGCATCTCTTCTCTTCTTTCCCCAAGGTCATTCACATACTCCATTACAGGAAATGACAGCATACAAGCAATCCTTCGGTTACAATGATAATTGTGACCGGAATTTCTGTAGGCAAGCAATCTAGTTGTAAAACATGTCATATAACTGCATTGCTTAGCAATGCACAAACCCAGTCTTGGTTGATGTTTAACCCCAGGAGTATATGGACCATTAAGCATGAGGAGGCAGGAATCCAAGGCAAAGGAAGCTGGTGGGTTCAAGTACCATGGAGCATTATGGACAGATTCCAGGACACATGCAGGTGTGCAAGTGAACAAGTGCAAGCAGGCACTTAAGAGTGGGGCATATGCACAGATCTTTCAGGCAAGTGCTAAGGAACATGGGCAAGTGGAAAAGTGAAGGGAGTGAAAGCAACTTAGAACTTCTCACTGGCTTCTCCATTGGCTTTGCTTGTAAGAAGCCAGCAGAGAACATTGGAAATAACTATCACATAATTGTGGCTAACTACAATGTCATTGCAAGCTGGGCACCAAGCGCTCGGCTCATGATCACATTACTGTGGGGGCACTGCAATAATCAGATTTGTGGACCAGTAACAATGCCATTTATTCAGTGCCACTGTATCTTTAAATGGTCAATAAATGAGCAGCTGCAACTTGTAGACTGTTATGTGCATTTTGCCTAACTACTAGGAAGTACAGTGATCAACTTTGCAATTCCTTTGAAATACCTAATGCTAACACGGTCTTTAGCAAATCATAATTATAACAAAATGATAACACATACTTAGTGTCATTGTTACACAAATGTTACCTTTATATTGCTGCATCAGAAATCAGAATAGAAATTTCATGATTTGGGGGGTGAAATTATCTTGCACGATTTGTCATTTGTCCTATCTCCATCTGTGGATGACCACAACCAGTGCTCTGACCAATTCACAATGCATAGCCACTCCATTCATGTAGTATGAACAGGCAGGGATAGGATTCAGCCGGTTCGGACCAGTTCAGATGAACCTGATGTTAATTTTACATCAGATTTGCCCAACCAGTAGTTGAAACAACTAGCTGGCCACGCCCAGTAGTCTCCTCGCGGCCTATTTTGGATACCAAGTAAGTGCAGGGCCCGCATGGAAGCTCAGGGAGGGTGAAAACAGGCCTCTCAGAAGTATCAGAAGTCTGGAAATGGGCCTTTTTCTAGCCTCCAGAGGGCCTCCAGAGCCTGGGGGACGCCGTTTTCACCCTCCTGGAGGCTTAAGGAAAGCCTCCGGAGCCTGGGGAGGATGAAAAACATGCCTCCTGGAAGTAACGGAAAAATGGGCCTGTTTCCAGCCTCCAGAGGATCTCCAAAGCCCCTCCAAAGCCCCTGGTAGGCTGTTTTCACCCTCCCAGGGGCTCGAGAAAAGTCTCCACTGTGGTGAAGGAGGCTGACTAGGTCACACCCAACATGGCCACACCCACCCAGCAACTGGGCAGAGAACCGGTTGCTAAAATTTTTAAATCCCACCCCTGTAGTACAGGTAATCTTCAACTTATGATAATTGGGACAGAATTTTTGTTATTAAGCAAGGTGGCAGTTATGTGAGTCGCACCCTATTTTATAACCTTTTCTGGTTATTAAGCAAATCACTGCAGTTAAGTGAATCATGAAGTCATTAAGCGAATATAGCTTCCCCCTTAACTTTGCTTGTCCCAGGCAGACTGAGAAGGTCGCAAATGGTGATCACAAGACTCCACAAAAACTGCAACCATTGCCAAGCATACAATATCTGATCACATGACCATGAAGAACGGTTCAATGATTGTAAATGTGAGGACCAGTTGTAAATCACTTTTTTCAGTGACACTGTAATTTTGAACATGTGATAAACAAATGGTTGTAAGGAGAGGACCACTTGTACTGCATCCCTCTTCACAAACTGCAGAATATTTATTATGTGCTTAAAAACATGTGCAGTTACTACAAAGTGTGAAAATCTATCCTTAAGACAAAGATAATTTTCTAATTAGAAAAACTTTCTAATCTGCAAATGAAACTAACGTTACCATAATCCTTCTCCCAAAAGATTCTTAGACCCAACCCCCCATCCACACATCATAAATCACATTGTCCAATTACTCCCCTGCACTTGGTGCCCATTCTTCTTTCCCCAGCTGCAGATCCAACGACCTTGACTGGTCCAGTCAGCTATTTGTTATGGCTAACTCTCTAATCACTAAGGCAAACACCCCTCTAATTCCCACGCTGTAATAATGGCAGTTTAGAAATAACAGGAAAATGGCTACATTATAGCTATATAATACTTCTAATACTGAGACCCAAATCTATACAGTGGAACATTACAGAAGTGCTTCAATAATGGCTCAGTACAGTACATGATTTCTAAACACTTCTAAGCATACAACAATGGACTTTCCCTAGTGTATCACTAACTCTTCCATCAGCAGCATTTCTCTTTAAACAGTATAGAACATGATTTTCCAGAGTTTCCGGAAAATATACACTTTTTACCTATGACTCCAAACATTATGCCCAAGGGCAACAATGTCTTGCCAACAGCTACTTTAACGTTTGTACCCTGTCCTACCCTCAGATTTTGAAATATTTTAATTTGGAATGAGATCAAAGAGATAGAAAATTGTTGATCAAAACACTAGCTTCCATTATTCTCTATTTACAATTACCTTGAATTCCATATCTATTCTTGTACATAAAATAATAAACACTGCTGGTGGCTCAGTTTTGTTTTGTTTTTAAATGGAAAGGATTGAGTGATAGAGACTCAGTCATTCTGCCACCATAAAGATAGGAAATGGTGGCTAGCCAGGTTAAAGATTGCTGACATTATCAGCTGAAGAAGAGGACTAGAAAATCATAATTAATCAGCTACTACAACTTCTGTCACATGTTTAGTATTTTTTTCAAGGGAGAACTAGTTTCATACATTATCTGTGCCATGATATAATCATCATATTTCATTAATATTTTATTATGAAAATAATTTATTTTATTACAATAAATAAGCCATAATGGTTAAAGTGTACAAAAAGCAAGGTTTTTTTTAATGGCTAGGTTTTCTTAACTGCACTTAAAATTTCTTCAGTACAGCATAAAATATCTGTAGTATTTTTCATGGCCTATCCCAGGGGTGTCAAACCCAGGGCCCAGGGGGTGGATATGGCCCAAGGGGTACTTAGATCTGACCCATGAGGCTGCCCTGGAAACAGCCAAGAACTGGCCTGTGGTGTTCCTGCCAGTGAAAACAGGCTCCTGAGCTTCGTTTTCGGCTGCCACGGCCTCCTGCAATCCTCTGCCAGTGAAAACGGAGCTTGGGAGCCCCAACAGTATGCATATCATTTACACGCATGTGCATATATACAATAATCTTTCATTTTAGACCATAGCCATTTAGGTAAAATTAAGGTAGATTAACACAATTCTATATCAAGATCCATGTAGGTCATGTTTCAGAATTTAATCAAATGTACACACTTTAAATTAGCAAGCTTTCAGAAGGCATAGGTATTTCATTTGGGAAAATGAAAGTTATTTCAAGGGATTATTTCATCCCCTCTGTCTGGGTCTTTCTTCCATTCTCAACAATCAAAATACAGAAGAATAATATTATAGTGCAACATGAAGATACTACCAATACGTCTCAGAGGTATCAGGAGGTATCAGGATACTATCAAGTTCTCTAAATGAGAAGATTAATACTCTCCTCAGACCTTTTTTAAACACAGGATATTTAAGAAAATATACATACATGCCTATCCCTGTGTTATTCTCAGTCCTGAACTAAATTTGAAAAAAATCTGAATGTTCAGTTATAATTACTATCTGAATAATATACATTACAGAAAATACATTTAGAAAAAGTAACAGAGAAAAGTACATGTTTTCTAAATTGTATTTTCAACTAAACATTCCAAATGTTTAACTGAATTATGTTTTCATCTTTTTTCCTCTGGTTTTAATGTGTTGCAGTAATAATGGTTGAATACTTATACATAACACAGCTGAATACAGAGTTAATTTTAAATTCAGTTTGAAGTCAGTTTAAAACAACAATAAATATCATCCATTCGTTTTTCTTCACTAACATACATTACCACTTTGCCTCTGAAAATGCCTACCACGGTTGTCAGTGAAATGTCAGGAAATCTATTCTCTATAGACTACAGTCACATAACCCTGAAGCCCAACTCTGCCCAGAAGAGTTAATGTTTCCCAACTTGGGACAAGAATTAGCTATGGCACAGACACCCAGCACTTATCATTGCCTATATTACCTATAACAATTTTCAGGGCAAAGAGCAAGATACTCCAGAAATAAATATTTGCTATGAGGTTTGAAATAAAATCACATAAGTAAGATGATGGAAGACATTTTAACATAAGGCTTCAGAAATCACTGAAATAATTCCATTTTTAACAACAGTAGCTTCTTTCTCTGAAAGAATTCAAAACTAGGAATAAGTTTATATTTTAAATGTTGTTAGCCGCCTTGAGTTCCCTTTGACCGGGGAAGAGAGGCGAGGTATAAATCTAACAAATAATAAATCTATATATATAAAGCAAAGAAAATAGTTTGTATGTGCTCTATACAAAAATTCAATTCGACACAAATCTCCCCCAAATTTCACACAAGCCTTTGTTAGGCTTGTGAGAAAAGCACTGGGGGGGTCCGAAAATTCTTCTCCCCTTATTTTGGGTAAAATAAGGGGAGAAAGTTGACCCCCCCAAAAACAGAAAAAAACCCGCGCGAAAAACTCCACTGCTCATGCTTACCTGTTCTGCGCGCGCATCCTCCCTTGGGGCTGACGAAAACACGCGTCTGGAGCGCTCAGGAAGCAAGCGAAGCCCGCCTCAGCCTCCTGCCTTCGCCCCTTGAGGAGCCCGACCAGCAACAG
>JANHGC010002873.1:22560-40961 GCA_027560395.1 Boaedon fuliginosus | reverse complement strand
TATATTAGAATAATTTATTTTACCCCTTCATGCCTTTTTGTCAACACACTGATCTGACCGAATTTGTTTGTAGCCCATGGAATTTAGAATTTTGATTAGGCAGTTGAACCATAATTTTCCTGATTGTTTAAGGCCGTAAAGACTTTTGTGCAATCTCCATGTTTTGCCCTCATCACTTTGGAAACCTGGGGCCCCTTTTACATAAATTTCTTCATCTAATTTTAGCATGGAGATATGCTGTTTGGACATCAAATTGGAAGACTTCTTGTTTTAAAGCAATGATGGAAGTCAGGGCAGTCTTGACACTCTCAGATTTAACAGTTGGAGAATATGTTCCATCGTAGTTTTCAGGGAAGCATTGTGCAAATCCCTGAGCTACAAGTCTTGCTTTGTACAAATACGTGTTGTCTGGTAATGTTTTTATCTTTAGACCCATCGTGTTCCTATGGGGTGTTTTTGTTGTGGGGGTGTTGCCTTTAGATTTTTTTAGGCAATCCATCTCTTTTGTCATGGCTTCCCACCATTTCAATTGTCCAGATTCTGGTAGTTGGAGCATCTCTTTGAGGTTTTTGGGTGTTGTTGGTGTTTGATTTTCTTGTAGTATATTATTTATATCATATTGTTTGGAAAGATTGCCTTGTGTAGTTCTTTTGTATTTTCTAATTGGTTGTTGTGGTTTATCATTTTTTCATGTGTTCTGTGGAGTTTTGTTGTGTTTCTGTATTGTCTTCTATTGTGGGTGGTATGTCTGTTGTGTTTTGTTCTTGTGTGAGTACATATGAATAATTTGAGTGTATTTTTTACCAGTTAGTGTTTCTTATGAATGTGGCCGAATTTTGTTGTAGCATAAATGGAGAGGTTTTATAGTGTACAATGCCCTTGGAATCAAGCCAATTTTGGAGTTGTATAGATGTGAATTCTGTGCCACAGTTGGATTGTAATTTTTTAATTTTAATTTGATGCTGTGTTTCAATAAGTGTATAATTTTTAAAAAAATTTTGGAAGACTTGTGATTTGTCTTTTATTGTATAAATATGGCCATAGTGGCTAAAATCACCTACTATGTTGAGAAAATATTTTCATTTGACTAGTGATAAAGGAAAAGGGCCTACAATGTCTATGTGTATTAACTCATAAATATGAGTGGTTTGTCTTGTGCTACTTCTAGGTATTGATGCTGCTTTGGATTTTGCAGCTTTACATATTGCACAATCAAGTTGTATGTTGCATTTTTTAGAGGAATTCCTTGAGAAAAATTTGGAGTGTTATCAACTGCAACAGTGTTGATGTGTCCTAGGCTAGGATGTAATAGATGTGCACAGTTATCATGAAGTGGTTCTCCAATATGAACTATTTTTGATTTTTTGGTGGTGGTAGTGGGATGTGATTCAGTATGTGTTTGAGTTGTTGGTTGAGTGTGTTGTGTGTTAGTTTGAGTGTTGTGTTGTGTTGGTGTGGTAGTGGTGTTGATGTTTGAAGATGTGTGTGTTGGTGTTGGTGTGTTACCTGTATGGTGAGTACTATGGGTCCGGTCGGGATAATTGTCAGGATCAGGTTCAGTCACATTTGAGGGTGTTTCTTCATTTAATTCTGTTGGTGGGGAGAAATCTGGAAGTAAAAAAGGTAAACCATTTATAACAGAAATGTTACCAATGACAATATTGTCATTTTTTCTGAGGATGTGACCCCCAATGTCATCCATTATAACTTTAAAACCTTGGGTGCCTAATTTTGTTGTGCTTAATAGGTTGTGACCGAAAGTTGGTGTATAATGAATCTAAGGTTCATTTAAAAAGGCAAGACATTATTTTATCTATGATACAAACAACCATAGTTAAACTTGCCATTCTGCTTTTATTTCCTGCATAAAATATATGCTTATGCTTGATGATCCAATTAAAGCAGAACAATGTGCATTCAAGTAAATTGTTGGATGTTTTATATTGTAATTTCTGGTAGCATATACAGTTTCTCAATTATAGTCGGCCAAACTCCAAATTCAACACTGAGGAATTTGTGAATGTTATTGAATCTCCATTGTTCATGACCATTGCCCATACTCCATGGGATAGAAGTCTAATATTATATTAAAGGCCACAGATATCTGTTCTTGTCTAATTCCTGCTTTTTCTCTATAAGAGTAGCCCAGGTCAAACAGTTGCTAGTGTTTTTTATTATTTTTATTACCATAAAATCTTAAAATCAGGAAGAGTTTGGGATTTTGTTGTTTCAAGGTTGCTGGCACACACTTGCAAAGCTGAACTATTTACTAATGTTAAAACAGATAACCGCAAATAGGAATGTAAGCCAGATGCCTAGTAAAATGCATTTGACTAAAAAATGCTGGTACAGTCCAAGAATCTAAAGCATCATCCAAATATGTTTTAAGAGTCACAGAAAGCCAAATGAGGTAGTCAGACAAAGGGTCAAAAGCAAGAGTCATGAGTTAGAAAGCCAAATGGTTATCTCCAGCAAAAGTTTGCAGCGAAAGAAGCCACCTAAATCTGTCTGCTAATAGTTGGCTGCAATCACTCATGCCTCACCCTTTGTTTAATAAGGAGTCTCATTGAGGAGAATTGCTCTTGCTCATTGGGGAGAAACTGGAGCTTGGCGGTTGTCTTGTCATCAGACTGTTACACCAGAAGAGGAGATCCCTATGGCTGATCAGCCTCAAATAAATCCTGACTTATTGGGTCCTGAGGCTGTCAATCCTGAAGCATAGGCTCAGCTGGAGCAGCAGTATCAGATTCAAAATGGATGGTTGTAATAAGTAACTGAAATAAAGGATGGTTCCTAAGTAGCATCTGAATTATTTTTAGAATGTAGAGTTGATACTCAAGGAAGTGATGCCAGGTACTATAAATTATGAACATTATTATGCAGTTGTCTCTTTCATTTGTAGAAAAATGTACAAATGCTGGAACTCAAACAGCCCCGTGGAATCAGATCCTAATATTTATTTGCTTTTAATAAAATAAAATTTTATTTTTTTTACAAATAGTTATGCAACTCTGACAAACTATGGGAAGTGATTGTGCAAGATTTATTGGGCACCATCACTCCAGAAATGAAGTCCCTGGCACAAGAAATTGGGTGGAAGCAGTTCTTCTTCACTAACAAGCTTCAGCTGCAGTTACAGCTACGAAGAAGGAAAGAGAAGTCAGCTGGTTCTTCTGGAAGTCTGTCTGATTAGATGAGTATTTTTCCAAATTAAACATTTTGAAAAGGGTGGATTTTCTTTTTTTTAGAAAAAAAATCTGATCACAAGATTTGAATAAAGACAGAGGCTGTCTTAAAATAGGTTATTAGAGATGCCTGAGAAAATCTTTGTCATCTTATTCCATACATTTTCATTGAATATTTCATTTAAATTGCATTTTGTTCTCCATGTGTTTTCAGTAAATTTATTTAGATTGTTCACATTTTGTGTCTTTTTTTTTTTTGCTTTATTCGGACTTTATCTGGTGGCCAGCAGGTGGCAGCCACCTTTTATTTTATATCACTGTTATCAGCAGTGATTACTAATATGTATATACTGTATGGATACATAGAGAAAGCTGTTGTTGTTTTTCATACAATACCTGAAATGACACAATAGGTATAACATTCTAAGAAAATATGAGAACTTCCAGGAAATAGCAAATGTAATCAGCTGCTATTATCAAAGAAAGTTAAGAATCCTCCACTTTCCAAATTAATGTCAAATAATAAGACTGGGATAGTGAAAACTCATCAGTTCTTGGTTTCATTTACTATGAAGTTGTTATGTACTTTTCTTTTAATCAAATTACTAACATTTCTGTCCCACGATTTCATTGACAGAGCAAACATTTGTTTGTCAGGCTTTTAGTTCTAAAGTCCTCAGATTTATCCCTAAGAGAAATTAGGGAGGGGAATCTTGCATCGTATGCCTATGAAATAATTTTTCCTGATGAGCATTTCTACAAAACCTAAGTAGCATTAAATTTACCAAGAAATGTATTTGCCAGGCAAGGATTAAACTTCCTGACATATGGCAGTCACACTGTAAATTACAAATTACCAGCATACTGAATCCCTTGTTCTTTCATAAATGTATAAAAATGTATAATGCTTTTCCTGTAGTGTTAAAATGCTGATTCATCCTGAGTGGCTCAAAAATAAGAATATTCTGTAATAGCTTTGTTTGATATATTAGTTTAAAATGGATAAGAGGACCAGATCAACAAAAATGTAATTTTATCAATAGGATCATCAACAAAATGACCTTTTTTTCTTGAGAATACTACTATATTATTTACGATAGACTGAACGATAAAGCAATATTGTTCATAAGGAACCTGATTATTTGCACTATAAAGGGTTTTTTTTTTAGCTAACAATTTTCTAGAAAATATTTATAAAGATGGGGACATTAATCTTATAATAGGAAAATAGTGTTTCTATTTTGAACAAATAAAAATACAGCTAAATGATCTTAAACAATGCAAACATGACCATTTTCTATTTTAATAACTTCAAAAAAACATACCTATTTTTTTCCTATTGATGTGCTTGGTGTTATAATTTTAAAATAATTATACTTTCAAGATTTGAATTATTTATTATAGAAACAAATGTGTGTGGGTTTCATTCACTATCTTTTTGTTTTCCCTTCCATTAATTACATGTGCCAATATTTTAGTTGCTACCAATATGTCTATCCTTAATAAAATATCCCATTTGGAAGTGTCTATGTACTTGACTTTATGTATGGTAGAAAAATAATTAACCTTTTTTTAATAAATATCTAGATAAAATCTTTATATTCAAAATTAAATAATACTGTGCAATATAGTTTAATGTTCAGTTTAATTATATAAAAACATGTAGAATATAACAGAGTTGGAAGGGACCTTGGAAGTCCTCCTGCTCAAGCAGCAGACCCTATAGCATTCCAGACATGGGGCTACCATTCTCTTCTTAAAAGCATCCAGTGAGGAAGCACCTATTACTTTTGAAGGCAAACTGTTCCACTGGTTAATTGTTCTCTCTGTTAAGAAATTTCTCCTTAGTTATAGATTACTTCTCTCCTTGGTTAGTTTCCATCCATTGTTTCTTGTTTTGCCTTCAAGTGCTTTGAAAAATAGGTTGACCTTCTTTTCTGTGTAGCAAATATTGGAACACTACTATCTCCCAAATATTGGAACACTGCTATCATGTCACTCCTAGTCCTTCTTTTTATATATATACATATTATATATGTACATATATATACTGTATATATACAGTATTTTTTTAACAACGTAAAACATAAAAATTCATTATCTATATAAACACTGTGCTGTCTGAGTACAATTGACTTTGAGATATACTAATAATAGTAATAATATTCTTAATAATAATCACATATTTACCTATCCATTTTAGTAAAACTTCATTGTAATTAATCCTTCTCTTCTACTTTTAAGTTTCTAACTTCTGTTTCTGCTATTTAGCCATGTTAAAAATATTGTTTCTTCCTTCTCCTTAATTTTAAGTGTTAATCTATCCATTTTTGCGCATTCTAATATTTTTTATTAGTTTCATCTGTAGGGATCTCTTCATTTTTCCATTGTTGTGCAAACACAATTCTGGCTGTTACAGATGTAAAATTAAATATGTACTCCTTTTGTTATATTTTTCTGGTAAAATATGCAACAAAAATATTTCTGACTTTAGAAGATCTATATGTTGCTTTACTATTTTTCCTAGCCATGTGTGTATTTTTGTCCAATATTTTTTTTGCCTTTGGGTTTGTTCATCACATGTGATAATACGAACCCAGTTTCTGGTTACACCCCTAGTCCTTCTTTTCACTAGACTAGACAAACCCAATTCCTGCAACCGTTCTTCATATGTTTTAGCTTCAGCCCTCTAATAATCTTCGTTGCTCTTTTCTGCACTCTTTCTAGAGTCTCAACATCTTTTTTATAATATGGTGACCAAATCTGGAACTCTAATGAAGAAGTTTGATTCAATTCTTTATTGGGTTTGCATTGTGTTAAACCATGGAATGTTGAATGAATTAATACATTTTTACCTATCATGCACAAATATGAAAGTTGGCTTGGGCAGCACTTTGGATTTGAAGGTTAAAAGATACTTAGAAGCACCAGGAATGTGAAGGGCCCAGGTATTGTAGTTCCAAATCCCTCCCCCCAAGAATGGCTGGCAATTGCATAGGCCAGCTATGTAAACCCAAGAAAAGATGCAACTCCTTTAAGGCATCACTGGCAAATATAATGCTTGAGTCCCCAAGGTACACAAAAGCACATATTTGCCTTCAAATTCAAAGTGCCCCAATAGTCCTAGTTTATAAATCATGCTGATCATAATGCTGCTGGTCTGAACTGAGATGTCAGCAGATATTGTATTTGCAAACAAGAAATAGTGTTAGTGGCTGGGAACAGACTAATGATATAAACAAAAAATAAAAACTCATATGTGTGTTTTGTCCATCTATTTTAAAAGTTCAGAAATAAGTGAAAGAAGGTAACAGAGTTCCAAATCTAAAATTATTAATCACATGAAATATTTCTTTTTTTATAATAAAAAAGCCAGAGCTCCAGGTGACATAGCAGACTGGTGAACAAAACCCATTTAATTGCTTATTTTACAGTATTTCTAAATTGCCCTCATAGTTTACAATCAAGACAGTGAAAAAGAAAACAGGATAAAACAAATAGAATAATAAAAAGTAACAATAGCCACGCATTCCATTTACAATTTGTCATCAATAAATTCATTTAGGCACACCAATTGAGTTCCAGATTTAAATATTTTGCTGAGCTCTTAGTTCTCGAAACAATTATAGTTTTACAAAACCACTGGGTGAGTAAACTCTGTGTTTTTTTACGTCACAAAATGTTTGTGTGTTCAACATACCTGGCAGATAAAATAACTTGGGTGCAGTCTAACTGATGGAGTGAGTCAGATCTTGAAATCTATGAATCTAACATAACTGAAAATCAAATATAAGGCTTTCATAGTCCCAATGAATGCACACATTAAGAATCTGAAGCCATTGCCAAGACAATAGGAAAATGCATCAGGATGTCAAATTAAGATAAAGAAGTTCATGATAATGATAGAATGACTCTGCACTCAGAAAGCAAACAAGAACCTAACAGTTTGTCCCTGATATTTTCATCCACATTGGGAATGTATTATGCTGACTGAAGGCAAGGCATAGTAGTGTGTGATTGCAGAGATGATAAAATTTCCCCTAGTACTAGAATATATTGGAAAACATAGTTATATGTTAGTTATAGCCAACTTAAGCCTTAAGAGTTAAACAAAGGACCAAATCACCCCAAAGGTGCTTTTCAACAGGCAACTGGACCTTCTTGCCTTTTTTTTTCTTGAAGACGTTTCATTTCTCATCCAAGAAGCTTTAGTTTGAAGAAGAGAGAACTGAATAAGCTTCTTGGATGAGAAGCGAGACATCTTTAAGGGGGGGAAAAAACCAAGAATGTCTAGGTATTTTATGAAAAACACCTTTGGGACAACCATGACCTGGATGACCTCCATAGAAACAAAGGACCAAATGTTGATATCTATGGTCAAAACCCTGGACACTTCATAATTTTTTAGAAATCCTCAGCTCTAACAAACTTTTTTTCTAACTAGCCCAAATCTGAAGTATGTACGGAATCTGCAAAGTACCTCTCTTCTCCATAATTATAGAACTTAATTGTTACACCAGGAAGGAGAGAATAAGCAAGACGTTCCTGAGCAAAATGGCTCAATTCTTAACAATAGAAGCATAAGTCTTTTGCATGCCAGTATTGTTTTTCTTTTACAGAAAGACTCTTCCTGTTAGCTCCCAACTGCCATTAGAATATTGTGACGAGCAAGAAGAGGAAACAAGACAAGAGAATGGTGAGATTTTCCTTTTCACAGTAGGATTGCCATGATTCTTTGAGTCTTGTTTTCAAATTCAGAATTAGATTATCATACAGAGGATCCCTAAAATACTCTGCCCAGTGAACTCACCCCATAACTCATCAGCTGGCAGCCCATGGCTGTCAAACTCATCATTGCATCATATTGCTGTCATGTGACATATCGCAATGTTTTCCCCCTTTGCAGAGCTGGTAGGCATGGCCTGTGCATAATGCATTCAGTCTGCAGGCCACCAGTTTGACACCTCTGAGCTAGGCCCTCTTTAAACTGGTGGTTTAATCCCTTTACATTCCAGTCCAAATCTTGACCTAATATCTCAAAGTCTACCACATATGCATTCATCAAGCATTTATCTTGTCACAGGCAGTTGGTTTTATAGTTTGCTGTCATCAGTTTTGCAGAATTATCAAAAACACTCCTCAAACACATCACAAAAATAACATCATTATCCATATCTAGGCTATTTTGAATCAGAAGGGGTGGGAAATTTTATACAGCCGTCCATTATTCAATATTATTATGAATCTTATGAAGAATGTATGGTAAATTCTGGTCCATTAGCAGAACTAGATGATTCATTGAATGGACTGATCTTTCTAGGTTGCCATTTGATTCTGATATTGGAGCAAAGCATTAAAATCTATCCCATAGTAAACAAGATAGCAAAAGGGGGTTAATAACCATGGTCCTGGCCTAGAAAATCTGAGATGGCCTTTCTCTCAGTGGATCAGAAATAAGAAGAAATGTCAGGTATATCTGCTTTGACCACTAGCAATAACCTTCGTGTTGAACTTTGCAGTCTCAGAGGAATCTGTACTTGACATCTTATAGCAGCAAGAAATTGCAGAAAGATGAAAATCCATTCCATCTAACTAGGAACCTGACAGTATTTATATGCATGCACCAAGATTCCAACTTTCTTTTACCTACTTATTATTTTTGGTGGGGGTTACAAAGAATTATTTGCAGACTTTTTCTCACACTGGCCCTATATTTGGCCTTTTAATGGCAGATGATCACTCATACCCATGTTCTTTGTTTCCTGCCTTTTACCTCCAAAAATTAATGTTCAATTATGCATTGACATGCACCTTAGTATAAGGGTTGATATGTTAAGTTTTGTTTAACACTGTTAGCTCCATCAGATATATAATTTGATACTTTCTTCAAAAATGCAAGATTTCTTCCATTAAAAACATAAATTGAACAGTTCTAAACATTTCCATTTTCTATATTTTTTCCTGATGATGGTTTTTCCTTGTCTATATAAGGCTGAACGAGCAAAGTCAATATTCCCACAATATAAAGGAAGCCACATATGTAGAAAGAAAAGTCATATTTTTGTGTGAGATCATAAATCCATCCTAGAAAATAAAAAGAAAGCAGTCAATAGGGTACCATTAACAATAATCAAGAAGTATGGAACATTACTTTTTCTATTAATACAGTATTGCTCATTGACACAATTCTATGTCTAACTTCTTTTTTTCATCTGTAACAAGATACATTACATTAATTTTGCCACTCTCTCAAATCAGTTTTTTCTCCCTTATTGTCTTAAGCCTGAAACAGTAGTGGAATGCTAGTCTGTTTCTTCAAATTAAATATCCTTTTTTAATAAAACCTCTGGAATATCTACTTAGATCAAGAGGTGGGCAATTTTGCTGTGACTGTGGTAGACTTGTTTATTGCCTCCATGGGTTTCAGGAGCCATGAAACTGACCCACCCAGTTCCCATTCTTTCAAGGGTAATTGGGGTAAGGGATTCAGACAGGGCTTATTTTTATTTGCACAAAAGTAAACCAAATCATGCCACCAAAAAATACAGTTTGCCAATAAACGTTCTGCAAAAAATGGGTCAAAGAGGCATATTTTGCACACAGTTTGCTGATCTCAGTCCTAAATCCTACTTTCACTAAACATAAGTGCATTGAGAAAAAAATACATGTATTCCTGTTTGCTTCTCTTTTCAGTTTCTTCACTTTTCTCTGCTCCTTTTGTATTTATTAAAATTGCAGGATCTTGGTTGGAAGAAACCATTTCAGCCATGCATTTCAAACTCCTGCTCCATAGCAGCATCCACATTAAAGTATCCCAACAGATGCCCAGCCTCAACCTGAATTTATCCAATAAGCCCACTATCCCTTAGTAGAGTCTGTTGTTAAAATGCTTTTAGTATTAGAATTCCCTTCTCAAAAAAAATTCAATAAAAATCTGACTTCCTGAAAGACCATTACTGTCACTCCTGCATTCTGAGATAACTGTATTATACTAATTCTTATAAAAACAGTAGTAATAATGTAATAGTATTATGGGATAATAAATAAGCATTCCTATAAAGGAAATGCTAAAACCTGTCTCTTCTTGACATAGTTTGCTGGTGTTTTGTAGAAAATGAACAATATCTGTTGATTTTCAAACTTTAGTATCAGGGCTATGCAAAACATTCAAATGAGGTTTTTATAATTGGCAGGCATGCCACCAAAGCAATTGCTATGTCTTTTCTTCCTAGCTAAGCAAAAAAATTGAGCATGTAAATATAGGCAGAGATAACTTGTGATGGCGCAGTGAATTAGAATGCAGCATTGCAGCCTGACTCTGCTCACAACCAGGAGTTTGATCCTGACCCGCTCAAGGTTGACTCAGCCTTTCATCCATTAGAGGTCAGTAAAATGAGATCCCGATTGTTGGAGGCAATATGCTGACATTTGTAAACTGCGCAGAGAAGGCTGTAAAGCTATGGTGTGGTATAAGTCTAAGTGCTATTGCTATTGATATCATGTAAGTCAAAATGTTACATTTACCTGCAAATGGTGGTCCCAAGAGTGCTGATATCCCATTGGCGCAAATGATGATTCCATAGGCATTTGCAAGGTGCTTAATCCCTACTAGATCTTCAGTGACAACAGGCATCAGTGAAAAATATCCACTGGAAAATCCTATTAGGGCACAAACCACTGCTAGGCTAGCAAATGTATGCATTAATGGCAAAATAAAAATGCAAGAGACAAGAGTAATATTAGCTGCCATGAAGACATTCCAAACTCTGATGCAAGGTAAATCAGAGATTATGCCAAGGACCACCTTCCCCAGAATGTGAACAATTGCAATAATTGAGGTCAAAGGAAAGATGTCATTCTGTGCTGATAACCTGTACTGTTTCACTATTTCGGGGAGATGGATGAAAGGGATCACAAAAGTGCTATAGGCAAATAAAGCCCAAAATACAAAAGCTGCAAATGTTCTGTTGGTGAAGAGAGAAGCAGTTCCAAAGTAACTGGAATACCAGGTCCTGAAGCCTTTTTGGCTTGTGACTGTCAGCTGGCCTACTCGCTTTAGAATACCAAGAGTATAGATTTCCTTTTGGTCTCTGATTCCATCTTTATTTTCCAAGGCTGAAATTTTGGCAATCTTTTCTTTTGTATTCTGTCCTCCCTTTGCCTCTTTCTTTGCTTCCCTTAAAACACAATTTGATGTTAGCATTTCAGCAGAGCAGGAGAGAACTTTTGTTGGACTATTGCTTTGACTCTTGTTTCCGTCCTTGCTTTGCTCAGTAGCTTCCTTCTTGTAATGAATTGGCCTCAGAAGTGCTCCACAAACACACAGGTTCAGACAGACTGCGCCATGAAGGAACACGGCATTCCTCCAGCCAAACTCCAAACAAAGATATTTCAACAAAGCTGTCATCAGGAAAGCACCAAACCCTGTTCCAGTTGTGCTGAGTCCCTGGGCAAGAGCCCTTCTCTTTTGAAAATATTCTCCCACCATGACCACAGCAGGCAGGTACACCATCCCACTTCCAATACCTGAAACATAAAACATTTCAGACTTATCCAGGAATCCTCCATGATTGTGTTAATAGATGAAGATTAACTACCAGAAATTCCTAAAACAGGAATGAAAGGCTGGGCTAAATATCTAGATAAACATAGAGATGTGGTTTTAGGTTTTGACTCTCAGGAACTAGAAATGAGACATGAATTGTTCTAGGATTTTTTTTAAACTTTATGTATTGGAAAGTAGTATTTCATCCTAAACTCATTATCAATGGTCACATTACAAAGCCATCTATCCTAGAGCAAATCTACACTTCACATTTTGAAGATCAACTAAGTTATTACATTTGGGTTGCAAGAGAGGTGTAGGGGTTGTTAGAAGGCTCTCTCTTGATTTATTTAGAAAGAGAGGATCTACTTTTCAAATTTGGACTTAAATTCATAATCAACAAATACAATACATATCTGCGATTCCTAACAGTCAGGCACTTCCTTCTAGGCTAGTTCCAGGAAAAACCTGGCCTAAGGCCCTTCATTTTCAGGATCCCAGAGGATTCAATATTCTCTCCCACTTTTATTCAGTGTACAGTACATCTGACACTGCTGGGCTAGGTCATCTACTGTCAAGTATTATTAGTGTGCAGATGATTATATCTAGATCCCTATCTGGGCAAACAGTGCTATGGAAAATGTTCCAGTGCTTGGAGGCTATGAGGGTATGGATAAGGAGGCCCAAAACTAGCAAAACTAAGTGGCATTGGTGTCAAGGACCTGCCAATCCTAATGATTCGCCTTCTACAGTTGTTGACTAAATATCACTTGTCCAGGTAGAACTAGTATATAAATTGGGAGTTCCTTTGGATTCTTGCTTCCTACTCAAGGAATAGGTGAAAGCAGAATCCAGAGCTTTTGCAGTCTCCCAAATACTTCCTTTCCTGAGTCAGATGGGCCTTTTCTCTGTCACCCATGTCCTAGCAGCTCCCATTTGGACTACTGCAATGCACTCTATATAGGACTACTCTTCAAGACTACTCCAAAATTCCAACTGGTCCAAAATGCAGCTCCATGAATTGTTATGGTTGAATACATACTGTGTTACATATGCAACTTAACGCCTTAATCAAGCTTATGTAGCCTGAAGCTACAGTCACAAAGATGATTTGCTGCCACAGACTTAGGTTTGTTCATGTTAACCCTAACCCTAACCCTATATTCTTCAGAAAAATAGTTAGATTTCCTAATGTATATCCAAAAATTATTAATGCTTACCAGCTATAATTCCAAATGTAATAAAGAGGTAATGTACATTTGATGCATAGGAACTTAATATCCATCCTAGGGCATTTAAGATTCCTCCAGTTATTGCTGTCTTCCGACACCCACAGGTGTTAATAAACAAACCAATAAAGGGACCTGTAACAGAACATGTGAAATAGATTGCTTTCATAAACTCTATTTTCTTCACAAATATAAGACTTGGAAGCAATTAACTACAATTTTCCAAATCAGTATACATCCCATAAGTATTAATTGGTAAAGGTTTATATCCAAGGATCTGTCCAATTATTTCTTATCAATACATGAATTTCAGATACTAGATTACAGCAACAAGACTTTACACAAATGATTGTGTCTCAAAAATCTAAATTTTGCCTGTGGTACAAAACTGTATACTGGTAGCATCTAAGCTCCTATACAGATAGTCTCCAATTTATGATTACAATTGGGACTGGAACATCCATTGTTAAACAATGTGGTGGTTAAGTGAATTGCATCCAATGTTATGACCTCTTTTGCCATAGTTGAATCACCAGAGTCATTGGATGAATCACACAGCCATTAAGTAAATTCGACTTTGACTTTTGACTTTGCTTGGTGGAACCTCCTATGATGCTGCATCTGTCATAAATAGATGCCAGTTGCCAAGTACCTGAATTTTAATCAGGTAATTGTGGGGACATAATGATGGCTGTTAAGTGCAGGGACTGGTCCTAAACTTTTTTCAGCACTGTTATAATTTTGAACAGCCATTAAACAAATGGTTATAAGTCTTTAATATACATTAAAGGCACTCCAAGGCTATGTTTTTACCATAGATCAATTATCAATAACAATTAAGCATGCATGATTTTACTCCCTACACACACACAAATTTACGCCTGAAATTCAGATTTAATGTGTTACTCATACCCCAGATAAAGGTAAAGGTAAAGGTTCCCCTCACACATACGTGCTAGTCGGTTCCTGACTCTAGGGGGCGGTGGTCATCTCTGTTTCAAAGTCAAAGAGCCAGTGCTGTCTGAAAACATCCCTGTGGTCATGTGGCCGGCATGACTATATGTCGAAGGCGCATGGAACCCTGTTACCTTCCCACCAAGGGTGATCCCTATTTTTCTACTTGCATTTTTACATGCTTTCGAACTGCTAGGTGGACAAAAGCTGAGACAAGTAACAGGAGCTCACTCCGTTACGCGGGACTAGAGATTTGAACCACCAAACTGCTGACCTTTCTGATTGATAAGCTCAGTGTCTTACCCATTGAGCCACCACATCCCCTTTTAGAATCTATACATCAGCCCAATTAATGCTTTTTCTAAAAAAAAAAATCCAACTTTTCATGGTTGTTCAGCAGAAGCATCAGAAATTATCTTCACGCATAAAGATAGATTTGTTTATGGGAATCAAATCAAGAGTCTTTACCACCAAAACAAGAAAGAGAAGTTCAGACAGAAGTTGAAGTCTCACTATAAATACTAGTTTCATGCAACACCACTGCCTTGGGAAAGACTCCATATTTTTGTACAGAAATACTAGAATTTTCTTAAAGTAACATTTAGATGAAAAATAAAAGGAAAATGTATTAAAAACTTCAGCACCTTGGAATGGAGAAAAAGATAAAAAGAGATACCTGACAAAAAAAAAAAAAGGCTAACAAATCTATTTTCTGAATTATCCCCTAACTCAACCTGCAAGACACTTGAAAACTCTTAATGTTTTTATATCCCAAAATACTGCCATCTAGAAACTGATATGTGCAATATTATCACAGTATATGAACACTTTTTTTGTTATAAATTTCCTATAATTTCCTGTGTTGACCTATTGCACATTGCTATCTTGTGTAGTGTCCTTACAACTCCCTGCAAGATGTGGATTGTAGATTTGTAGTCCAACATCTGACAACACCAGTTTGAGAAGGATTGGTGTAAATATTAAATAACTGTACTTTCTCTCTGTATTTTCTCTTCCAATAGTACATAAAAAAAACGTGAAGTTTCAAGGAGTCATGCTCCAGCCAACAATATAAATTATGTCTTGATTTTTAAAAAATGCACCCCAAAATAATTAGTGCTTAATGTTGTAATAGACACAAGTTTCCTGCACTTAACTTCCAGTTTCCAGCAAAAAATATCCATTGGCGAAAATGCATTGGTTTAAACATTGCCATGTTTGCTTAATGATGGTTGTGGGGGAAAAGTCACAACTTCGAATCCAGTTATATAGTATCTCAACTTATAACAGGAAAGACTTGTGACTGTCATTCTGGTCTCAATTACGGTAGTAAATCAAGGACTAATATTCAATCCAAGTTCAACTCACATCTAATCCATGTGTTAACCTGGCTGCACTCACCCACTGGGCTGAATGATGTTCTTTGGAGCTTGACCTGTTAAATAATGGACTATTTCTTTCTGTAACTGAACAATTAAATTTGTCTTACACTAATTATAGAGCCCATTTTAGGCATGAAGAAAATGATTATTTGGTACCTTTGAGTCAGTCTTAACTCCTAATGACTGACTAGACAGGTTCCTGCAATTTTCTTGGCACGATCTTTCAGGGGCAGTTTACTATTGCTTGCTTCCTAGGACTGAAAGAAACTGACTAACCCATTCTGGATCAATCCCTAAATTCATTATGTTTTCCAGGCCTAGCCTGGATTGTTCAATCAGTCATAAGGAATACTGCTATAAAGATACATTGTTTTTCTCTGAAAACAATGAAGCTAATTTCTCTGAAGGTTACACAATATTATACAGTATCAAGCCTAAGATACAAGTTAGCTTTCTCAAACTTCCACAGGAAGAGCAAATCCTCCCAAGAACCTCTCCAGATGCATTAGACCTAATTCTCAGCCTAATACCCTGTTGGCTGGTAATTATGGGAGCCGAGATCGAACACAGTTATTGGGGAAACCACCAGTCTGCCAGAAAGTCTAGTTTAGATATTACCTCCCTTCTGTGATAAGACATAAAGATGAGAAAGGGGGGGGGTGTTATTGCATAGTTTGCAGTAACAAAAAGAAGCTGACTCCCCAAGGAGAGCCCTCCAGATAATGGGTGAAGGAGCTTTACTAAGGTATGCTGTTTAATTTGGTCTTGGGAAACACAGCCAGTTTCTTCTCCTAATAACTGCCTCTTTAAAAAAAAGCCCATTTCATTATTAAAAGGCTCTCAGGCCATTCCAAGAATACACCGGAATCTAGGACTGACACCTTTGGACAGCAAAGGGGCAGAGGATTCTTTTAATCCAACACATCAAGAAGGACCCCACAGCAAAGACACTATCAATAGCAGGCAGGTTTATTTCTGAGTGAAAACTCTCAATACAGATGGGCCAAACTACCTGAAATATTCATCCTATATATTGATATTATGGGGCAAACTATTTTATTATATACAATCGATGATGCAAAATTATTGTATCAGTGTTTCTTAAGGTTTGTGCTCTCAGGACCCTGTTCCCTTCTAAAATTTATGGATGATTCCCAAAAGAGCTCTTGTTTGTATGGGTTACTTTTATCTTTATTTATCATATTAAAAACTAAAACTGACACATTTGCTGTCACACTGCCACTTCTTATGATTGTTTGATGTGATTTTAAAATTGCATTATTAATTTATCAAATTAGGTACTGCCCATCCAAGTGACTCTGGATGGTTTACAAATACAAACCATAAAATTATGTAAAAGAGACTTAACTGAAAACCGCAATAGCAATAGCAATAGCAGTCAGACTTATATACTGCTTCATAGTGCTTTACAGCCCTCTCTAAGCAGCTTACAGAGTCAACAATCTGGATCCTCATTTTACCCACTAGGAAAGATGGAAGGCTGAGTCAACCTTGAGCCAGTCAGGATCGAACTGCCAAACTGCAGGCAGTCGGCAGAATTAGCCTGCAGTACTGCATTCTAAGCACTGTGCCACTACAGCTCATGGAATGGAAACAAAGCAGAAAAGGAAATAAGAACAAAAGTTTAAAAGGCAATTTAAAAGGCAGAGGGAGTGCCTCAAACCACCAACCAATCTCAGGGTCACCTGGGACTCTTCAATCCCCATGCCAATTAGCAAATCCAGGTCTTTATACCCTTCTGAAAGGCCAAATGAACTGGGTAGTCTCACCACTGGAGGCAAAATATTTTAGATAGGGAGATGGCAACAGCAGAGAAGGCTCTTTATCTAGGTCCTGCCAGTCAAAATTCTCTAACCAATTGGGCCAGAAACATACCTTCCCTGCCTAGTCTGATGCGATGAGAGGATGAAATTGGGACAAGATACCCCCCCGCAGATATTATTTTTCAACATAGGCTGGCAAATTTGATTTTGCAGACCCTTAAGAGGTCTTAGGGGGACACTCAGGGTTCCTAGAATCACATTTTGAGAAATAGTCTACATTATAATAAATAATATTGGTTTAAATTAATTAAAAAACCATTCCATTTTTTCTATGACTACAACAAATATTTTGTAAATAGTGGTGATTAATTTTGAACAACTAAAACTTACTTGCATTACAATACGTGTGCTATTAATGTATTCAGCATGAACCCACAAAATTATATTTACCTGTCCATTATGTTTGTCAGAAGGTCTCATTAGTTATGGGCAGATTATGTGTGGTAGAATGGAAATAATTTATTTTTAGAAAGCCCTTCATAATTTGAGTGGTAGTAAATATAGAAATAGATGCAGAAAAGATGACCTAAGTGAAATGTTTGCCCAAAGAAACCTGAGAAGGGATCTCCCAGGGGCACAGACTACAGATTCCCCCAGCTACAAGAACATGCCAGATCCCCATTTTTGGTGTTAGATACCATACAAGATGCACTTTCCCCCCTTAAAAGAGGCTGAAAATTAGGGCGCATCTTATACTTCAAATATAGCCTCGCCATTTCCCCCCTCCGCACGGACCTGTTCCAGGCTGCAGAGCACATCGCAGCCTCCATGTCTGTTCCTCCCATTTTCAGCAAGGCTGTAGGGATCCCTGCTTCTGCACAACAGCTGATTGGGTGTGGGTGTGTTGAATCAGTCTGTGCCGAGACTGAAACTGGCTTCAGCAAAGGGGGGAAAAGGCAGATCCCCCCCCGCATCTCCTATGCCCATGTTTGTGAACCTATAGCACACGTGCCAGAGGTGGTACACAGAGCCATCCTGCCCTGCACACATGAGGGTTTGAAATGGGCCTGCCCACCCTCCCCTATATCATGGTGCTACATTTTACCGCATTTTGAAGCACAGCTGAGCAGCGCGAACAGCTGTGTTGTGGCCCTGGGGGTCGCACGTGCATGCTTGGAGGGGCAGGAGAGCATGGGGGGAGTCATGTGTGCATGCTCACGCATGTACGAGCTGCAACACAGCTGTTTGCGCTGCTCAGCTGTGCATTAAAACATGGTAAAAATGGAAAGGTCATGTACACATGTGCAGGAGGGTGGGGAAGT
>JANHGC010002873.1:6572-16637 GCA_027560395.1 Boaedon fuliginosus | reverse complement strand
GTTGTAAATTTTTAAAATATATTGTATTTTTTAACGATGTTTTATTGTACTGTTTTTAATTGTTGTAAGCCGCTTCGAGTTCCCCTTGACGGGGAAGAGAAGCGGGGTATAAATCTAAATTAATTAATTAATTAATTAATTAATTAATTAATGTTGATGTGTTTTTTGTGACTGGAATTATTGTGTTTTATACTTGAGTACCAGATTGTATGCTGTTCATGTTTTAATCCTTGCACACTGCCCGCAGTATTATTCTGAGTTGTTTGGTCACGTCCGCAACTGCATTCAGAGTTTGGGAAATTCTACAGAAACCGTTTGAATAAGGTGTAATTCAGACACAAAAGGCTCATGAAGACAGCCTCCTGTTCCCTGGTCCAAGATGGTCTGCTTACTGCTTGTTGAAGACCCTATTTTCACAGTGAAGTCTGCATCTCATTGCCAGACTGTTGCTGAGACAGACTGAAGTCAGGGTCAAGGTGACCTGGGAGGAAAGTTGTTTTCCATCCGAAGTGCAATAATACCTTCTAGGCAAATATTCTAAATTGCATCAAAAAGGAATCTAAAGGTGGTCGGCAACCCGCACAGCTCCAATTAGCTCACTGCAGCACTTCCCTACCTGACTGTGAGGCTTTGTTCCTCCCCGTTTCCTTTCTGGCTGCTGAAGAGAATAATAGAGCCTTGCTGCAAAGCCTGCAAGAATTTCTTCTGCAACATTTTGTAAACATTCATGCTTGTTTTCTGGCTCAGGGAATTCTATCACAGATGAACGCATAAAACCACATTTTCTGCTGGCCTGTATTTTAAAAGCGTTATATAATCAAACCCAATTGGTTCCACTTAACTATGAAACAAAACTAAAAAAGAATACATGTTCTTGTCACATGTTCCCCAGAAAAGTTTCCACAATCAAAAAGATGTTAGTCTGAACATGCTATCTCAAGGAGATTGCCATATGCAAAGTCTAAGGAATATTACTTTTATTAATAAGGTAAGGCTGAGCAAATATATTCAATATTACATATAGGAATTCCCATGTTATTGAGCATTTCCTATCCCATGTATATAAGGTTTCTCCACTGAGATAATGGGTTACCCCATATAATTGCATAGGACTGGTTTCGATACATCAATATTTAATCAAGATGGCAACTGGTATATAATAGTAACAATATGGGATCCTACCTACAATCAGAGTAATACCCATATTGAGGGAGCTGACCCATGCTGTCAGCCCTCGACTTTGGCTGAACTCTTCAAGCCATTCCATGTTGAGAATTCCAAGAGCCATTTGTGATCCCATGATGAGTATATGCACCAGGAAAGAGGAAAAGACTATCATCCAAGCCCATCCTCTATCGATATCTGGGTTTGACTTCAGCTTCTGCTCCCTCTCTTTGGAGTTCTTTTCAGAATCAGAATCAACATCTTCATGACTGTCATACATTTTTGGTCAAGTACCTTGAAAAAGATCAAATAATAGTTAGTAGTTCCTGATAAAAGTTGCATTTCATTTACTTACTGTTACATTTTTAAATAAGATGAAACACGTATCATTACTTGCCAATTGGCCATTTCAACTGGACTTCATTGAATTGGCTACCTTTCAAAATAAACCAGGATAAAATTTTGGAGGGAGGGATTGTCCTCATAGTAGAGCAAGCATGCTATTTACAAAAATTTCAAGCACCTGTGCTGCCTTCTTCCCTTGTCTGAGCCTTCCCCACCCCTCATCAGCACAGCAGGGCTGCTATTCAAGCTGTAACCTTGAAACAGGTGTGGGAGAAGATGGGAGTTTTGGAAGCTCTGTAGTTACCAGCAAATAGGGTGAAACAGCCAAAGCAAATAAGGTATTTTTCTTTCAAAAGAAGTAAATTGTCCAGAGGAAAAACAGCAAGAAAAAGTGCAAACACAATATGGCACAATGTGGAAAGTTGCAATTATTTTACATGCGGTTCAGTAATAGAAAAAGGCAGAAGAAACAGTGTAAGAAAATAGCTTTGCTATAGAATTTAGTATTGTAACAGTAATTGAATAATAAATGTATTGTATGTGTAATTATTGTAGTAATAGTAACTTGTATAGCAATTTAGAAACAATAGCAATAGGACAGAATAGAGAATAGAGAGTACTTTGTATATAGGCTTATAATTTTTACGTTTTACTTCTGTATATTGGTTTTTATCAAAATAAAATATCTTCCCAACCTTTATAAGGAAATATTAAACATCTGTCTAGACTCCAAGGCTTTTGTGGCTCTTTTGACTCTAGGTCAATCTAACTGGGTTTAGTTAAAAAAAAGTGTGATTCACCTAAGTAGGATACTTTAGGGTTAAAGTGTTTCCCTGCTTGGTATAAGTACAGTCAATACCTTAAATTTTTATTATATTGCATCTTTAGCCAATATATTTTTAAAAAATGTAATTGTGCCATGCTTACCAGCGTTTATGTAGATGCACCTCTAAAACTAAAATTGATTAAAGAACAATATGAGAAAGGAAGGCACACATGGATTTTCATTTTCAAACACCTCTTCTATTCCATTGATATAATAGCACATAAATGCGTATCTGGTAAAATTTTTATTTGTTTCTGCAGCTGACCTAAGGGAAAAATTTGAGGGCCATAACCTAACCTAAAATTAACTCACCTGCTGCTTTCTATAGTATACCATCTGCACTATTGATTTTGCATAATTATACCATCTGTTGCTTATCTCAAGATCTTAAAAGCTGCTTTCTGAGCTCTGTCCCTTCTGAACTACTCTCTTTTTAAAAATGTGTTTGCACTATCATGTATTCCAGCTAAAATGCATTTACTAGTAATTTTTGTTCACATCTGCAGAAAAAACCTTTGTCTTTGGAAGAGAGGGGGAAAATGCGCTTAAAACTGGGAAGATAAATGATAGAAATACATGAACTCACTCTTCATGGGCTCATTTCATCGCCTCATTTCACTGTTGCCTGAATGATCAGAAGAGCAAAAAACCATGTGAGCCACTTAGATCTAGTGATTAAGGTGCCAAACTAGAAACCTAAGGATTGTAAGTTCTAGTCCTCCCTTAGGCATGAAAGTCTAGGTGAATTTGAGCCAGTCACAGGCTCTCAGGCCAACCCAGCTCACAAGGTGGCTGCAGTGGGGAAAATAGGAAGAAGTATATTAGGTATGCTTGCTGTTTTTCAGTTATTTATAAAAAAAATAAAAGATAAAGATAAAATATAAAAATATGGGATATCTAGACTTTACATGTTAAAAGTCTGTGAGATAAAACTATAAAAGATCAAATCCCACAAAATATACAGGAAAACACAAAACTTGGATGCCCTAACCTACAGTTAAATTATGGTATTGTGTTAATGATTGTTTAATTTTATTAAAGATATTTACATTGCAGTGTATTTTATTACAACAACAAATTTTTGGAAAATGAAAACATTTTGCTGCCCAGCAAAGCATTTCTAAGGTGACTATTTCTGCCATTTGCTGTAGTTGCAGAGAAATTTAGCCAAAGTACATGGTCTTGATATTTCAACATCTAGCAATAGGGAAAGGTATCAAACTTTACTTTTGTAGGACAGAATTTTGGCAAAGGGTATTCTTTTTTTATATACACTATATCTCTGGATATCTAACCTGTAAATATACTCTGAAACAGGAAAGGTCACTGTTTTTTCTAACAAGTTATGTCCACGCCCCATCAGCTGGACAGCACTATGATAGGATACAAGATCTCACCTCACAACTGAGTCAGAGTAACTTTGACCTCCTACCATAACCTCTATTCATTCCCTTGCATGACCAGGTTACTGTTCCACAATTAAATACCATGAAAAAAATTAGAAAGGAGCAGGAAACTCCTTGGAGAAGCAATGACAAAAAGTGCTACTTGTTCTAAATCAAACAAGATAAGCAGATCCCAGTATGCAATGAAATATTAATCAACTCTCATACTCTTTTGTCAGAAGTTTGACATTTAGATTTTTTAAAAATTATTCCTATGTTTGTGACCAAGGACAATACGTAATATAAGGAGGAGAAATTGGTGTGGAAGATTGTAGTCTCTGAAACTCTCACGGAAATTTTAGCAATCACTTTCCTGTTTAGGTATGAAAGTGATAAATTATTTTTATTCAGGTAGAGCAATTACCTGAATAAAACAAAACAAAAGTTAACAAAAGTTGTTAAGGTAAAATATATCTTCTGACATTTCAGGATAAAGACTACATTTTATATCTCAAATATAGGTAGCCCTCGATTTACAACAGTTCACTTAGTGACCATTCAAAGTTACAATGACACTGAAAAAAGTGACTTATGACAATCTTTCACACTTAAGACGGTTGTAGCATCCCCATGGTTACATGATCGAAGTTCAGGCATTGGCAACTGACTCATATTTATGACCCTTGCAGTGTCCCAGGATCATGTGATCAGCTTTTGTAACCTTCTGACAAGCAAAGTCAATGGGGAACCAGATTCACTTAACAACCATGTTACTAATTTAATAACTTAACAAATGTGGCAAGAAAAGTCATAAAAACTCAATTTTTTTCACTTAACAACATAAATTGTGATCATAAGTTGAGGACTACCTATAAACAGATATCCTGTCAGTTGTCAATACATTGTATATAATTCTAGTTTGCAGGAGGCAATAGTATGTTATCTTGCAAGATAATCTCTATAGTAGAAATCCTATATTAACTTAATATTAGATGTGCCTGTAGCATCCAAAATATGTCACAGATTGTTACTATCCATACTAATGTTATGTAATGCTACTATAGACCCTGCATCTTCTCTATATAATTAAAATTGTAATATAAACTCTTCAGTTGACCATAGCTATTATTAAGTCCCGCACAAGATCAAGGGAGCTAGAACTACTCATATTTCAGAAAGGTATATTTAATAGTGTTCTGGAGTAAATACAAAATCTTGGAAACTTGGCAAAATTTCCCTTTCATTTGCAAGTGAGTTAATTAAATCAAATTCTCTTTGAATGATTTGACAGTACTTCCCAAATTATTTTTGCATAAAATTATATTTACATCTATAAACTATCAATCAATTCTGTTATTTGATTGTTTATATCTCTCTCTTCTTCTCAGCTTCCCCCAATCTCTACCAGCCATGACAAGTGGCAAAGTTCATTAAGTGCAGGCTGAACTGGTGAAGACTGTGCTATATACAACACACACACACACACACACACACACACATTTTCTGCATGAAGATGGTCTGGTCTTGTAGATTTGAGTTGATGAATAACTACAGGGAAATAAAGGTATACATTTAATTATTAATGAAAGGAACAAATATGAGGGGGTGCTAAGAAATTCCTGGCTTTGCCCAGAAAGAAGAGAGTCAGAGTTATGAAATAACACATTTATTCAACATAGTCCCCACTGAGACTGATGCACTTGGTACAGCGTAGCTGCAGCTTTTCTAGATGGTTCACATAAAAGTCCTTCAGTTGGGCTGCAAACCAGCTCTCAGCAGCATCTTTGACATCAGTAATGTCCTCAAAATGTTGCCCCTTCAGGTGTTTCTTCAAAGTCGGGAATAGATAATAGTCTGAAGGGGCCAGTCAGGTGAGTAGGGGGGATGGTGGACCAATTGGAAACCCAGGGTGTTCAATTTGGTAGCCACAACGTTGGATGTGTGCACAGGTGCATTGTCCTGCAAAAAAAGAATCCCTTTGGTCAACTTTCCACAGTGTTTTGTCTTAATTGCCTCCTTCAGCTGGCCAGGAGGTTAGCATAATACTGTCCGGTGATACTAGAGCCATGAGGTAGGCAGTCCACCAACAGAATACTGTCTTTGTCCCAGAAAATGGACACCATGACCTTTTTGGCCGATTTCTGGGTTTGGAACTTCTTTGGCTGTGGGGACCCGCTTTGACTGTTCCTTGGTTTCAGGATCATAGTTGTGGAGCTAGGTTTCAGTCACTAACTTTGCCAAAAAGTCCTGGGCAGCTTCAAAATGGGCCAAAACAGTTTTGGATGCTTCAACTCGTTCCTTCTTCTGATCACTGTTCAAACATTTTGGCACCACTTCTCTGAAAGCTTGCACATGTCTAGGACAGTGGTGATAACAAACCCAACATGCTCCCATGAGATGTCAAATATCTGGGCTATCTTTTTTGTGGATATTCACCAGTCCTCAATAATCAACTCATGGACAGCATCGCAGGTTGCCCGGTCAGTTGTGGTTGGGGGGTGCCCATTGCAGGGCTCATCCTCAACGGTGAAATGCCCAATCTTGAAACGAGATATCCAGGTTTTGACAGTGCTGTAGGAAGGGCACTTCTCCCCCAGTGTTTGTGACATCTCAGTGTAAATGTCCTTTGCTGACTTTCCCTGGAGAAACAAAAACTTCATGATAGCCCGTAACTCCAATGGCATGAAACTTGCTTGTGCCTCTGCCATCACAGCTTCTCACTAAAAGAAAAAACAGTTTTAAAAATTGCAAAGACTTGATATTTGCACAGTTACATACTAAGATATTAGGCTGTCATATGGCCCCACACTCATTTTTCTATTTCAAAAAACTGGAAGGGGGCAAAGCCAGAAACTTCTCAGCACCCTCTCATAGATATCAGAACTGATTTCATCAACACTGCATAAGAAAGTAGAAATATACAGGTAGATGATAGTTGCAAGTCACATCCCAGTGAAATTACAGAGATGAGTTTTGGGGAAATTTCCACAATTTTCAGAATGAATGGGATCTGGGGGTGAATGGGTGACAATTATGCTGCTAAATGACAATTATGCTGCTAGATGACAAACAAAATATGAGTAGGCTACTTTGAGTCACAAAAATGAATCAACATGATAACTGTATATTTAGTCTGTTACAGCGCTTTACCCAATGCTCAGCAACTGAACTCCACATTTGGTATTTTAGTGGATTCCAATGTTCTTCCTATCTGGTCTTCACCACCCTGTTTCTCCTATGTATATTTTCTTGTGGGGTGACATGGGTTTTCAAAAACAGTTCTTCAGGTTTTTGGGGAGTTACTTTATACAGGCATTTTTGTCCTACTCTTTTGAATTCTCCTGATCTTTTCTGTGTATTTATTGATTTATTGCATTTATGGCATATCCTTATATTATTTATACCATGGGTGTCAAACTCAAGGGCCATGGGCCTGATTTGGCCCACGTAGTGCTTAGATCTGGCCTGTGGGGCCACCCTGGAAACAGCAAAGGACCAGCCTACGGTGTCTCTGCCAGTGAAAACGGAGCTCTGGGGGGGGGGTGCATGCGGTCCTCCAAAGCACCATTTTCATTGGCAGAAGGCTATGAAAACAAACTAAAAACAAAACAAAAGGAGAAAAGTTTTCCCTTTTGCATTTGAGCATCCAAGAAGGGACAGGAAAGGAGAAAGGGAAAGAGAAAAGACAAAAAGATAGAAAGATGGGAATAGAGCAAGGAAAGAAAAAGAATGAAAGAGGAGAGGGAAGAAGAAAGGAGAAGGAAAAGGGAGGGAAGGAAAAAGAAGAAGGAAGGAAGGAATGTTATAATGAGAGGGAGGAAGAGTCTGAGGGATGTTCTGCCTTAACACTTGGCCACCACAGGTGCCCCCCGATACGAGTGACATCAAGCTGACCATGCCCACCCCCCAAGGTCAAACACAAGCCTGATGTAACTCTCAATGAAATTAAGTTTGACACCCCTGATTTATACCATTCATATGTTTCGCCTTGTGTTTATTATTAAACTTTATTAAAATGAAATTATGAGCTACAGTATAATAAATTATATCCATGTACTAAGGGGTCAATTCCAAATTAAAAGTTTGACCTTTGATTTATTTGGTTTTTTACTCACATTTCACTCACAGTTTTAATAAGATCTAATAATAAGATGGTCTGGGTTATGTGGATTTTCAAATTTAATTGTGCCTAAGTATTCCCCCTTGTTTTGGCAAATCTTTTGATATTGATCTAGTTACAGTATCTGAAGGTGTTGAAAGTAGTCAGATGGACTAAGCTATTTACAGTGAATATATACTATATTATATATATAATATATTCACAGTCTAGCTCTCGGTGAAACACTGAAATAACTGAAACACTGCAGTAAGTTTAAAATGAAAATCAGTAATTTGCTCTTCAGAAAAGCATAGTTTCTATCATTGTATATTCCACTATATAGTATATTAACTGTTGCAATGTATCTTTGTTTGCTGTTTTTGGAGTTTTATGTTTTCATTCTCTATTTAATTGTCCTTGATGAGTAGTTATTTTTTTAAGACTTCTTTTGTATTCTTACATTCCCATGTCTTATCTTCCATGTTAGTACATATTGTAACTGAGCTTCATGTTTCTTATCCTTTTTCCTTCTGAATAATTTGACTGGTAGTTGAGGTACAGTATTTATCAGTGTGGCTTGGCTGACCAATTACTAATGATTATTGTGCTTTGTATGAGAACATCCAGGGAGACAGCACATTTTTGCTTTGTTCTTTTTTATTGCAAATATTATTGCTGGATTTTGTTAACTAAAATTATGTAGGATTTTTTCTAAATCTTATTCACCATGATCCCAAAATATGTTATGGGTCCTCAGCATATCTCACCACATATTTAGCTTCTTTGTGATTTAATAATCCAAAATGATTGGTAAAAGCAGTTGGGAATAGATGGCGAGAATGGCAGTAAAATTAGATGATAGGGCTATGTGTTTTAAATCTTATTAGTAAAATGTGTTAGATTAAAAGTATAAGATTTTCTATAAGTACTGGTATTATTTTTATAGTTATTGATAATGTACTGTGTACTGATTTTGTAATGTTTTTATTTAGTGTTTTTAGCTTAAGGGTTCATTTTAATTGCAGTTAGACTGAATAGTGGAATAGGGGACACTTTCAAAATATTTTTTTTTACTTGTTAAAGCATTTGTTTCCAAGTTTTATTTTAGCCAATTTTAGCGATATTTTTCATTTCTGTAAAAATAGAAATACCATATATACTCAAGTATAAGCCGACCCAAATATAAGCTGAGGTACCTAATTTTACCTACGAAAACTGGAAAAAATTATTGACTCGAGTATAAGCTGAGGGTGAGATTCCAGAACATTTCAAATCATCCTGTTTCACCTATAGAACATTTATAAAATTGATAGGAAATACAGATTTTTATTTTGTTTTTTTAAGGGAAATATAGATGCTTCTGTAAGTTGCCTGAACTGGCATTGAACCCTTCTTAGTACCTATCTCTTCTCACTTATGACTATACCGCATTGCTTGTGTCTTTACAATTTACATAGTTTTTATTTCCTAGTATTTGATTATTATTTTGATTATTAGCATTTGAGTATTAGATTTCATTGCTTATTAGTATTGCTTATTAGTAAGCTATAACTATCACTAAGTGTTGTATCGTATGATTCTTATGATTCTTGATGAATGTATTTTATTTTTCTTCTTATGTACACTGAAAGCATACACATCAAAGACAAGTTCCTTGTGTGTCCAATCACACTTGCCCAATAAAGAATTCTATTCTATTCCATTCCATTTCATTCCAATCATTGCCCTATTATTACAAAGCAAGATGCCTCATGTGCTCATATCCCAGTTCTCCTACATGGCATCACATCTCCAGATATTCAGAAGAGAGAATTTTCCTAACTTTACCTGGAAATACTCTGCAGGTAAAGCATGTGTACACTTCCAGGCTACAACCTTTACTGTTGCACTTCTCATCAACTAGAATAGGCAAGCAACCTTGTGACCTCCAAATAGTGGTGATATTCAGCCGGTTCAGCCCTTTTCGCACCAATCGGTGGTGGTAATTTTAACAAGTTCACCGAACCGGTAAATACTACCCCTGGCTGGTCTCGCCCAACTGCCCCCACCCTCGGCCTTTCGTGCCCTAAATTCCCTTGTATTTTAGCTCAGCTGCTTCACAGGGCAGAGTGGATTGCCGTGCTTCAGCTGAGCTAAAAAAACAGCTCACCCCCCACTCACCTGCCCTGCCCCCCGTTTGTGCATGTGCACACTCCCTGCTCTGTGCCTTGCCTGCCTAAGCTGCCTTCCCATGCAGTGCCTGCAGC
>JANHGC010002872.1:135415-145653 GCA_027560395.1 Boaedon fuliginosus | reverse complement strand
AGGAGGAGGAGGAGGAGGAGGAGGAGGAGGAGACATACTGCTTACTATCAGAGAAGTTCTGAGATGGAGAACTCCACAGAATGTTAGGGACCTCTAAAATTTAGCTCCAGGCCTTTTTCAGGTAGGACAAAATATCATGGCAGTAAATAGTAGGTTTACAACAAAAGAAAACAAAAATAAAAATTAGCATTTCAAAAATGACGAAATGCTGACTGATGACAGAAAACCAGTCCATTGCCCTAAGAACAATAATGCAAATATTCTAAAAACAAGCAGATTTTTTCATTTACCAGTAAATCCTTTCATTATCCAATTATTTTAATATCTGTAGAAAGAAATATATATTTATTATTATTACATATTCACTGTCTTTTTGTGATATGAACCACTGACAAATGTCATTTAGCACTTGGAGGGCTGAAAGAATATTGTTCTTTATTAGCTGTTTTCCTATATACTAAATATGTTGGAGTAGTCTATTATTTGCACTTTTCATGTTGCTAACCACTGGTAGTGTTAGGAATATAAATAAAAGAAAAAAAAACTGATTTTTATTCTTCTCTTTTTTCCTTTCTTCACTGCCTGATTTAGCAGAAAAAAACATGCTGGCATGATTTGGCTCCTCTTTTGTTGGTCCTTGGCCTATCTATGTTTTCTCTGTTTTCAGTTACTGCAGTCACCACACATCTATTTAAGATAACAAGTAACAAGGTTGAGAAGCAGTCTTAGCTCCTGTTAAGGCACCAGCTTAGAAACCAGGAAAAAAATGAGTTCTAGTCCCATCTTATGCACAAAGCCAGCTCAGTGACCTACAACTAGTTGATATCTCTCACCATGAGAAAGAAGGCAATATCAAACTAGTTTCCATTTTCTTTGAAATCTTGCAAAGGAAACATCAAAGGACCTATTGTTGATTGGAAAGCACACACAAAAAAAGCTTGACATTTCAGATACCTTGAGACTGCTCTGAGACTGTAAGTGGAAAACATTACCATGAAGTCTACCTTTGTCACATAAAATTATGTGCCTACACTGCCCTCAATAAGCCTCTAGATGGGAGCACCTGTCAGTGCTGCACCTGTGGCACCTGTAGGGGGAGATGTGGTCTCCTACCTATAAAAGGAGTGTGCATGCTCCTCCCTTAGGTTCTTTTGCTTTATACCTTCAGCAAGCATGTAGTCTCTTCTGATTTCCCTATCCCTTTTATATTAAACATTTTATTCTGGAACCTGCTTGTGTTGTGTGGCTGGTCCAAAGAGCTTAACCTCAAATCCCATTAAACAACGACAACCTTCCTATGGACTGGAGATGAGAGGAAGACATGGTTTTGGGGACACAGAAGGGATAGGCATAGGCAAAGCATGCAAGTGGTTAGGTACAGGTGGGGAAATGGGCCTTACCTGTCTTCTTTATTTCCTTCTTCTTCTCTGCTCCACCTGAAAACAAAATTCAGAGACACAGGCCTTTCCTTAATAAAAGGACCAAGGCAACTACCTTGTCTTTTTGGGTGTTAATCAACTATATTATTTTTAATAGACTGACTTACATACCAGCATGTATGCGCTGCTAAACATGGAATTCATGAGTGAATGGGTTACCTGAAACTTTGCTCTACAAAATATGCATTTAAAACCCTTTCATATATTAATATTAAATAATTCATGCTTGGGGTGACTTATTTTTGGCATTAAAAAAGGAGTCCTTTTTCAAACGCCAACATAATGTGCTTACATAGCTAAAATAGAGGATATTAACAAGCTGATGAAAATTTATTTATTTATTTAGATTTGTAGGCCACCCAATCTGGCAGGACTCCAGTGGCTCACAACATTAATAAAAAACACATAAATAACATAGACATCTAAAATCCCCTTTAAAAATTACTAAAAAATTTCTAAAAAATTTTGGTGAGTCAAGCTAGTCCGGCCTTCCGGAAGAGCCAGATATTTAACACTGGGCAGAAAGTTCACAGATCTGGAACACTCCAGAGCTTCGTAGGCAGATCATTCCACAGGGCTGGGGCCACTGCAGAAAAGGCCCTCCTCCTCAGAATTGCCAGGCGACATTGCCTGGCTGATGGTATCGGGAGGAGGCCCACTCTGTGTGACCTCACGGGGCGCTGGGAGGCAAATGGTGGCAGGAGGTGGTCTCGAAGGTAACCCAGTCAAATGCCATGTAGGGCTTTAAAGGTAACAACCAGCACCTTGAATTGGACCCAAAAGCCTACTGGGAGCCAATGCAAGCCATGCAAGAGTGGTGTGACATGGGTGCATTGGGGAACACTCACGACTACTCGTGCAGCCACATTCTGGACCAGTTGCAGCTTCCGAATGCTTTTCAAGGGCATCCCCAAGTAGAGAGCATTGCATAATCTAGCCCTGAGGTGATGAGGGCATGAGTGACTGTGAGTAATGCTTCTTGGTCCAGAAAGGGCCGCAATTGGTGCACCAGGTGAACCTGGGCAAAAGTCCTCCTGGCCACAGCTGTCAAATCTACATGTTGTACATTAAAACTATTAAAATCTGTAATGGGTGGGTCTATGGGCTGAAAAATCAAACAAAGCTGGACATATTTAAGTAGTATTTGGGGTTTTGTTAAGAAAAATAATTTTAAGATAATATGATTGGGAAGAGGACACATCTGGCTGGTCAGGTTTCTGAATAGGAACAACATTTTCTTACAGGAACTATTTGATAATAGTAACTTTATATTGATATTGTTCTGTTTGTTATAAATAATGGTTGAAGATAATAAATTTCTGCAAATATAGGTACTTGATTATTTTATTGGAATCAAAGCAATGATCAAATATAAAGAGCTTGGGTACACCGAGAACTGAAGCAATCTTATCAAATAGAACCAATGCTTTAACTGACTGTGTCAGTTGATACCTCAATCTTCTTTATACAAAGCTGCCTTTGACCATGTTACATGGTAACCAAGTTGAAATTACTTGATGCAATCACACATTTTACAGTTGTAGGAACTGAGAGACAGAGTACACTTTCTACCTCTCCCCATTTGATTCTCACAAGGGGAGGGCTTTGATTCTCTGTTCCAGTTCTCTGGTTATGTTATGTTTCCATAAGATCCTTATCTGGATTCAATTAATTTTGATCAATGATCAGGAAATTGCATTAAAGCATAATTTTAAAAAAGTAACACTACCATGCTTACTGTTTAGACTTAGACTGTTGCCACATTTTCATTACCACAACACAATATTTTGTTAGTGTTCATGTAATAAATAAACTCATATTTGAGAGCAAGAGGTTCATACAGTAATTATTCATTCTTCCTGGGTATTGCTGTAGCAGGAGTAAAATGTAATTATTATGAATATCCCTATACATTAAAATTTCACTATAGTAGCACTTGAGAACTGCTTCTATGTCTCCAAATTCACATGTGCACTTGGCTAATAACATTTTAGAATGCCTACTCTACAGAAATACAGAGGGAAAGAAATTGTGCCTGGCCTTGAAATTGTTTCCCTTAACCTAGGAAAGATAGAAATTAGGCATTCAAGCCTAATACATCTTTCAAATTCAGCAAACCATTTTATTAGTCTCCTTTGGGGTTTTTTCCCCAAACTATGACTGAAGTTGCAATCTAACAAATCAGGGAAGCACCAAAATATCCCATATCTCTTTCTGAATCCAATACAGTGGAACCTCAGTTCACGAATGCTTCTGTTTACAACCAGTTCAGGTTCCGACCGAAAAATCTATCCAATTCTTGAATAAGTTCGCGACTCAAAAATCAGTTGGCAAACAAATGCAGAACAGAAAGATTCCTTTCCATGCCAATTTCCTCTTCTGCGCATGCACAGAATTGTCTGTGCATGCGCAGACAGTGTTGTTTCGGACCACAACCAAATTGATTCGCGACCGAAGTCCGGGAATGGATTGCGGTTGCGAACCAAATTCTACTGTATTGTTCTTTAGGACATTAAAGAATATCTGCTCATGAAAAATAATCCAAAAAAGTATTGGGTACATGAAAGTGGTCTCTTTTTGGTGATTTTTATGCAATGGGGAATTGCATTATATCTTTTCTATTTTGGATACATACCTTTTCTTTTAGTAGTGTCTCATTTGCATTCTGAAGTTTTACTTATTATTTTCTACTAGCAAGTTCTTATATACCTTATATTACCTGCTGTATTGCTTCTCAACTAGTAATTTTTAAAACTCTCTCATTTCCTCTTTTTATCTCATGGCAAGTACTGTACAAACATCACTTCTAAAAGTTTGGAGTTGGAGTGATATCCAAGATATAAAAGGTCTAGTAAATTGACGTTCAAGCTTACGTTCACTCAACTCTAATGTAAGCCTTATAAAGAATTTTCAGTGTCTGGGCTGTTTTAGTGTCAGGCTAGCACTATCTGCTGTACTCTTCAAAACAGGTAAGCCTTTATTTGAAAATGTATATTCTTTTAAGCACAGTGAGCAAGATAGATGTTAGATCAATTGTGTTCATTCCAATAGATGTTTGAATCAATAAAACATGAGGGATCCATTGCATAAATTAAAAATCTTTCTAAAAACCTCTTGAGTTTTCTGTGCATTAATTTATTGCATTAGGACAATTAGCATAGCACCTTCAAACTCAGAGCTATGTATACTTTTATACATGAAACAGGTAATAATGTTTAAATGTTCAGCAGAGAATAAAAGTATGAAGCAAGCAACCAAGATTTATTTATATATAATTATATATATAATTAATTAATTACTGTAAATCCCATCGACTCCAGTTGGACTATCTCCCAATTTATATGCATCAGATTAGTTTACATGAATATAGGAATATAAATATTATTTAATATTACATGTAACTTTGTTTTTCTCTTGAACTTTCTGAAATTGAACAAAATAAAAACAAGTATATTAAGTAATATGCCTGAGCTATCAGGAAAAATTTATTTGAATTATTCATTTAATTCAGAAAAACTGAATCAAATATGAAAGTTAATCCAGTCCAGATATTCACAATAAATTGTTAAGTGTGTTTCCTAATATTTGGGGGGGGGGATTTCAATTTTATACAGAAGCATCAAAATGATCAGAAAGCAATCAAAAGCATTCAATTTGATGTTTCACTTTAACTTTTCAATTAAATTATTCAGAAAGTCAGTTCAGAGATTCAACCACATCATCAGAAATTTGATTGCCCAATTTTTTTACTTAACTCAATATTTAAATAAATCTAGATGACACCTTTTGCCATTGCTACTGAACAAGAAATCTAGCACCCTGGATATTGCTTGATGTCTTTACTTCTTTGGTTCTTTTCATTAACGTATCTTCTTGGAAATTAATCACATCCCCTTTCTCCTAGCCATCTTGTATTTAATAAGTATTTTAATATCTTCCTTCTTTAGTTTAACTGCCAGTATCTCTTTTTGTTTCTCGGTGAGATCACATCCAACAGTAACTTATTTGTCTTTCTTCGTCTACAAATACAAATGTATGCTCTTTGCCTTTGCAACTGATCATTCCAAAGAATTAGGAAATTTAGATATTTACAAACCCCAACATTGCTTAAATAAATAAGCAAACCCCTATATTTATACAATGGACAATCAAAATTCCTTTTCAGTTCCTTCACTTGTGGATAAAACAGACAGGTGATTAATCTGTGAAGTTAGTCCTCAGGGATGTTTATAATACATTCCTCACCTTTTCCAAAGCTAAGCCATGGTGGAAAAAAAGAGCACGCTTGCTAAAATATTTAATTATTCATTTCAGTTAAGTGTTTGCAGCCGTTTTGCAAAAGTGCAGCACTGAGATGACTCCAATGCTGTTCAGTAAAGCATTGCAAGTCCAGGTTCTCATTTCAAAAGGAAAGAAAGACAGATGGTTAATACTTAGTAAGCATCACTAAAACCAATATTTTACTCAGGAAAGTCTGCAAGTGGAAGGATTTTTTTTAAAAAAATATGTATTCCTAATGAAATTTGGAAGAAAACTACCAGCTCTCTCTCATGGTCATCTTCCTAATGTAAAATATGAAAGCTGTGGGAACGACAGAATTGCCAGTTCAAAACCAGTTGATGTTCCAAGGTACCAGAAGTCAGAGGATGCCAATTTTTAATTTCTGTCAGTCACATGGAAACTAATATTAAGCAACAACATGAATACTCTGGATACTAAGAAGATATCCAGCTGCTGCGTCTTCCTGGAATCTTCTGTTGAAACAGCTGAGTTAAAACATTGCAAGCATCTACTGATTTCATCAGAATATAGGCACAAAATCAGGTAATCTGTCAAACGTTATCTTATTGTTTGGGAAGTTGGGATGTTCATTTCCTTCCCAAAACAGGATTTTTTAAGTAAAAAAGTTTAAATATAATCAATCCTGGGGTCTTTATGAAGAAATGTCATGGATCTCTCATCCACCTCTAATGTTGCTCCAGTAGAGTAGCTCGGTTATTCCTGTCACTTCAAATCGCAATCGATAATCCAATAGAGAAGCTCAGAAGCAACAGAATTGTAGTCTGAAATGAGGTCTGTTGACAGAGGAGATCTGTTCTGAGAACTGATTTTAAAGTATCTATTGATATTTAATGGAAAAACAATATCTTCATCAGCAATAATGTATCTACAGCAATTATAAGACAAATGTCATTAATGGCCACAAGGTGGCTCAAGGAAAGAAATCTCCATATATTTCTGGTAAAGGGTGAGATTTTATTTTTATTTCTGCATGTTGTATATAAAGCTGCTGCATTCTGGAACATATCTGTTACACTCTTTCTCAAATTTACATAATTATTTCTGGATTTTATGAATTTTTCAAACACTTTGGCATGGATGGAGATATACACGATGGTGATGTCAAGAAAAAAAATGAGCATTCTCAAGATTCAGGCTATTGTGCAATACATATTTATCTGGAAATAAACCCAGTTCAAAAATATCCTAGACTTTTCCCCTATATAAATATAACGTGGGGTTGTATTTTCTAACTATTAAGAGATTTGTATGCTTGTAGCATTGTTTCCGAAAGGATGGCAGCAGGTTGGTGGGCTGGTTAATAGTTTACACTACATAATTAATGCATTTTGAGGTGGAGAATATATGTTTATCTTCCATTTCTAGAGAGCCCACAAAGGAATGATCAGAGTTTTCCCCAGGAAAATGTTTTTTAGAAGAAATCAGCTTAGTTCTACTCAAAAGTGTTCTTAACATATATTCTTATATCACTGTGTAACACCTATAAAGAGTTATATATTTCAGCCTAGAAGAGTAGCTGAAGAATTTTAGTAGCAACAGGAGATTTTTGTGTGTGCAGTAGTTGTGATGGTAGTAGAAAATGCATGACTAATACATGTTGTTTTCACTCACATTAAAAGCCTAAGAAGCAGTCAACAAGATGAAAGAAATCCAGATGTGTTTGTGTGTCACTTTTCTATTTGCATTTGGAATAGTTTATGAACTGTCCCAAGAACCAGATTGCTTCTTTTTCTGCAATTCAATTTCCAAACATTTCCTGAGGCCCAAAGATGTCATGTCCCAGGGCAGAAGTATTATCTTTCTGGAGACAACTGATCATCTACAACCTTCTCCACTTGTTTTATGTTCTGTGGAATCTGCTGCCAGAGTTTATCCAAACAGACCCATCATTTTCTTTATGAAAGGACTGGACAACAACACATTGCCAGATATGAAGTCTTCTTACCCCTCACTTTTCTTCTTATCAACTATGAAGAATGTTTTCCTTTTTCCACTTCAGGAGGACATTTTGTTCCAGGACACGCCTCTATTATCATGGTATCTTCAGGTAAAATGGGAAGTGGGAGTGCTTTCTGGATAGCCAGAGAAAAGGGCAACATTAATTCCAGCTGACCTGGTCTGTTGATTCTGTTATTGCTCTTGCATTTATCAGAAGAAACACTCTTCTTTGGAACTTGTGTTTGACTCCAGCCCCATTCACTCAGTATTTAGAGATCTGTGAACACCTCTTCCTTAATTTTTCAATTGTCACATGATTTCACTACTTATGGGATCTTAATTTTATTCCATGCCTTTAATTCTTTATATTCTATTTATACTATACATTTTGTTAGCAATCATAGGGGAAATGAAAAAATATATAAATCAAATACAAAATGCATTCGGAAGTTTCTCCCCTAGTGTAGACCATGGCAAAAAGAATATTACTCACAATGTACCATATGATATGCTACAAGAAATTTTTTGTTTTCTTTTCTTTAACATTAAGCGTACCTTCTTGTACTCTTACTACAGTATGGCGGGATTATTCTCTAAGACACTAGCTTATCCACCGTACTTCCAGGAATGACCATGAGATGACTATTAAAAAAAAAAGGTCAATCTTGATTCAGAATACTTTCCCAAAAATAAAAGTTAGATGAAAAGGATTTTATTTGATCTTCATTGCTCTGTTTAAGAGTAAAGAAATAAAGTTAAGAGGTTGCCTGAACTCTGCAAAATTAATACAACCTATCAGGAAATAATCACATTGGCCCTCTATCCTTTGAAAAACTATTCTCTAAGAACAAAGCCCATCACCAGATTAGGCTATTAATCTATACAGGAGCAGCTCTGCAGGTTTTCAGGAAAGAGGCTTAAGAATTATCTAAATTCTGGCTCATTTATAGTGAGATAACAATTGGATTTGAGATATTTTACATGTGCTTAGAAAAAACGATCCACACTGATGAAGTAATTTTTTTTTTTAAAAAAAACCATTATGATATACCTTGTTATGGACATTAAAAGAACAATATGCACATTTTTGAAGCCTTAAACTTTTGCTTAATATAACTTTATTTGGGCATAGTTTTCACCTTATATAGAATATTGCCTTTAAGTTAGTAAGACTTGTATTCTGAACAAATTGCAGCAGTATTTATGTACTGATCACAATATGTTTTGTTGCTTAAAGCTTTCAGAGAATATTAAGAAAATACAGAAATAATTAGTATAACTTATATTAGTGGATTCATTATATTTTAAAAACATGCTTGGTTATCACAAATATACTTTGGTTAGCACAAATATACACACACATTTCTGTGTGTGTATGTGTACATATATTCATATGTGGGAGTATATACACACACACACACATATCATGCAACATCTTGATTAAATCAGAATCTCAGGGATAAAGCTAATATATACAGTTTAACATATCACATCCAGAACTTGAATCTGTAACATCTTAGGCAATGATATGATTTTGTCACTGCAAGTACCAGAAATATTGCTTTATCTTAGCTAGTTGTTATTCCTTGCTTATGTATCAATTTTGAATTTTTTCAGGTCAATACAACAAAGGAGAAATATTGGGCTTATATTATTTCTGATGCAATCAGACTTGCAGTAGTGTGGAAATATGGTGGAATTTATATGGACACTGATGTTATTTCCATCAAACCTATCCCAGTGACTAATTTTTTGGCTGCTCAATCTTCCCAGTTCTCCAGCAATGGAGTCTTTGGTTTTCAGCATCATCATTGGTTCATTTGGGATTGCATGAACGATTTTGTTCATAATTACAATGGAGACATCTGGGGAAATCAGGGACCTTACTTATTTACAAGAATATTAAAGAAGCGATGCAATCTTAGAAATTTTGAGAATGTGGAAGACCACATATGCTACAACATTTCCTTTTTGCACCCTCAACGTTTCTATCCCATTCCTTACAAAACATGGACAAAGTATTACGAAGTATGGATCACAAAGCCAGAGTTCAATCATTCCTATGCTTTGCACTTATGGAACTTCATGAACCAGAAAGAGAAAAAGAATATGACCATTGGAAGCAACACACTTGTGGAAAACCTGGTCAGAACATATTGTCCTAGTACATATAGATTCGAGCTTCACAAGATACAGATGCCTCAAAATAAAACTAGTTAAGTTTGTAAAGCTGTTGCTTTTGTGAGTATTCCAAGAACCTGAGAATCATTTCCTTTCTTTTTACATGCATGCAGGTCTCTGATGCTGGATATTTGAAAGGCCAGGAAATCAAGGCCTCCAAAACCTATAATAATAGGTAAAGGTAAAAGTTCCCCTCACACATACATGCTAGTCAGTTCCCAACTCTAGAGGGCGGTGCTCATCTCCGTTTCAAAGCCAAAGAGCCAGCACTGTCCGAAGACGTCTCCGTGGTCATGTGGCCGGCATGACTAAACACCGAAGGCACACGGAACGCTGTTACCTTCCCACCAAAGGTGGTCCCTATTTTTCTACTTGCAT
>JANHGC010002872.1:4191-16769 GCA_027560395.1 Boaedon fuliginosus | reverse complement strand
CCAGGCCACCAGAATTGGCGATGCACGAGATGTAATGTCTTCATATAGCCAAAGTGACCAGCTGACTTACTATCATGACACCGCTGTAGTATATCCCTTCTAATAGCTTGTGGCACATATAATTTATTCCCTTTTCAATACATCTCAGTTTTATATTCTAAATGTTTTTTATTATCTTGTAACCAGTCATCATTTGCAAGGTTTAATTTAATCTGTTCTGTGATGCTAGCAACTATACCCACATGAGACAATACCTCAGTGGTAGGGCGTATCGCCAGAATCAAGGCCTGGACTACCCCCTCCCTCTGTGAATCATATTGGGGCTTTCGTGATAACGCATCAGCCAAAAAATTCCGACCACCCGGTACATATCGCAACTTAAACCTAAAACATTGGAAGTCCTGTTCCCATCTGGGTTGTTTTGGTGACAGTTTACGAGCGGTTTGTAGGGCCTCTAAATTTTTATGGTCCGTGCAGACCTGAAATGGTTCTTTTAATCCCTCTAGAATATGTCGCCAGGTGATCAGTGCCCAGCGAACCACAAAAGCTTCCTTCTCCCATATCGCCCAACCCCGTTCGGTGGGAGTCAGCTTCTTGGATGTATAAGCAATAGGGTGTAATTGATTAGCATCATCTGCTTGTAACAGTACAGCTGCTACAGCAGTATCGCTGGCATCGGCCTGTACAATAAAGGGTTTGGATAATTCCGGATGTTTTAAGATAGGTTCTTTGGCAAACAATGTTTTAAGGGCATCGAACGCACGTTGGCATTGAGCTGTCCATTGAATGAGCTGCTGGGGTTTTGGGCTATCCAGTAGATGTTTAGTCTTCAACAAATCAGTCAACTGTAACGCTATCTTGGCAAATGATGGAATAAACCTGCGATAGAAATTAGCAAATCCTAGGAAACTCTGCAGCTAATGACGTGTTTTGGGGGTCTGCCAATTTAACACTTCTTTAACCTTTGCAGGGTCCATTTCAATACCTTTAGCAGAAATACGATACCCGAGATAATCGATGGCGGCTTTATGGAAATCACATTTGGATAGTTTAACATAGAGTTGATTATCTAACAGTTTCTTTAACACTGTACGTACTAACTGCACATGTTCTTCCATGGTTTCTGTGTATATAAGTATGTCGTCAAGATAGACGAGGACCCCCTGGTACAGATAATCATGTAATACGCTGTTGATGAGCTGCATAAAAAGGGCTGGCGCTCCTTGAAGACCAAAAGGCATGACGGTGTAGTGATAGCTTCCCAATGGACAGTTAAAAGTGGTCTTCCACTCATCTCCAGGTTTTATCCGCACTCGGTAATACGCCTCTCGAAGATCCAATTTTGTGAATACCCGCCTGGTGGATAGTGCGGCTAACAGGTCTTGCATAAGGGGTAAAGGGTATAAAGGCGCCTCGCAGACGGCGTTTAATCCTCTATAGTCTATGCATAACCTAAGACCTCCATCCTTCTTCTCTCTGAACATTACTGGCGCAGCGACGTTGGCCCTGCCAGGACGTATGAACACGCGTTTCAGGTTTTTGTTAATATATAATCGAAGCTCCTCCAATTCAGCTGGCGTCATGGAGTACATACAAGGACACGGTAACACAGCACCAGGTATCAGTTCTATGGAGCAATCACAAGCCCTATGAGGTGGTAATTCATCACATGCCTCTTCCCTGAAAACCTCCTCTAACTCCGCATATTCAGTGGGGATGCCGGGTTGTCGTGGAGGTTTCTCAAGAACCCCCAATACTTGGCTTGAGTGTAACAACCGATGACACGTAGGTGCCTGTGGTCCTTTGGTTAAACGGACCTTTCGGAACCCCTCCTCCCACCAAATAGTTGGACCGCATTTGTCCAACCAGACGAGTCCGAGCACTATCGGCGTTACCATTTTTGGGACTACTATAAAACGGAGCAGTTCCCAATGTTCACCTATTTGCAACCTCAACTTCTCTGTAACATGTGTTGCTGGGGTGCCACTCATTAACAACCCATCCATCTGATTAAACCGAATAGGTTGTTGTAGCTGAAACATTTTAGCTTGCAGCTCAGTAACCATTTGCTGGCTCATGAGACATTTAGTGCATCCCATGTCTAACAAGGTTTTTATCGTCCTCATCTCTGATTGCCGGGAACACTCCATCACTTCTATGACAAAAGGTTGGACCGAACAACTTACCATGGGATCTTCTAGATATGACTCTCCACTATCGGAATCCACTCCAGGGATCGCCATCTGTTGCTCATCATCCCATACACCGCTAGGAGACACGGCAAGAACGGTATCATCATCTGTGGCCTCATCTTGTTGGGCTACACTAAGTGTGACATTGGGTTTCTTCACTACCCCTCGGCAGGTACGTGTAGCAGACACTGGTTCCTTAGACGTCGCTGCTGGTATTCCCTTGCGTGTTTGATCTTCCATGAGTGGGGTAGGTGCTAAACATTCAACGGCTCTATGCCCCAGTCGACCACACCGGAAACATCGTAAAGGGGGTCGGGCACTCTGGGTTCCCGATGCTGTTTTCTCTATCGGTCGAAATCCCGGTTTCTGCTCATCCTGCTGGCGGGGCTGGACCCCCGGCTGATGTGGCAGCACTTCACCCTTGCACTTCATCAGACGATAGCCCGCATCCAATTCCACAGCTGCCCGGATCCAGGCGTTTAAACATAGGGGTAATCCCCTGACTAAGCATGCCTGGCGGATGTCTTTATCTAGACCGCTACTAAAATGGTGGACTAGTAGCTCTTCTGGCCATGACCTCAACTTACTGGATAGATTCCTGAACTTGTGGACATAGATCTTTGCTAGTCATCCACCTTGTTTAAGAGCCATCAAATCCCCAGCAGCTTGCTGGGTATGAGAACTATCTTCAAATCGCATTCACATACTCTCTAGAAATAAACCCACACCCCCAATTCATGGGCATGCGTGCTGTGTAGGTCGGCCACCCAGTCTGCCGCTTCTCCAGTCATTGCTCCTGAAATAGTCTCTACCAACGACCACTGCAAGTCGTACATATCCTCGTAACGTTCCATATGACTCAATATATGGCTTAAGAACATGGCCACCTTTCCCGCGCTGCCGTCAAATAACATGCCGATGGGGGGTGGTCCCCAATATTGCTGCAAGGGGACCCCAGGACCCTGTGGCGCAACCCTATGTCGGGGCCCACCTGGAATGTTTTTTGCCTCCCGTCCTGGTCTATATGGCTCTTGTTTCCCAGTGATCTGTAAGTCCCCAACCACAAACGTGGCAATGGCCGCCTGACAGGACAACCCAACACCCCCAGGGCGTGGACTCAGGCCTTGCAGCCCCATGTTCTCGAACCTTTGCGTGAGGTCCACGAAATCCCGGGTACCATCCCCCACCTACCTCCACGGCCGATAGCTCTCCTCCCCGTGGTGCTCTCTTAAGATGTCCAAGGTGGTACAACCGGCTTCCGTAGATACACTTCCGTCGTCCTCTGGACCCGTCCAGCGCCTCTCGCGCCACCCCGCCCCAGCCGTCAGGCTCCAGACACCTGTGCTCCGCTTCCGGGGCTGGGGTGGTGTTTCCGGCGCATCCGCCACCAGCTCCTCGCTTCCCGGGCCGACAGGAGCCTTCGGCCGAACAGCTACCTCTTCTCGGCCAAGCGCCGCTCCCATCCCGAGGTCCCGCGTCCCACCGCAGGCTCCGAGGACCGCCTGGTCATCCTCAGCGATTCTGGTCTCTTCCAGCTCCTCTTCGCCAATCCTGGGTTCCGTCATCTCCAAACCTGCTGGAAAGTCCTCCAAGGATTCCAACAACACACCTTCCTAGAGAGGACCACTCCGGCGAAGAGCGCCAAATTTCTGTCGGCTCACGCCCGTTGTCCTTGGCAAGGTGGGGAACACAAAACACTGAAACGCAACGTAGATGTCTGTCCCACTTTATTGCAAACAGCGGCACAATCCGAATAAAGGTGAATCAAATTCGGCGCTAAAGCTGCTTCCGCGTATGCGCGCTAAATACCATTCCCATGGAAACGTCAAACCCGTGCGACACCCGCTTGTCACCAGTGACAACCCTCCGATAAACCAGCATTCGATGCTAATCAGCCATATGGAATGTTTACAGCTCCAACGGGATATCCCGGCGTGAGTACATGTGGCCACTGGCTTCTACTGTTCCGTTTCCATGCCCATGTGTCGTGCCGGGAAGGTGCGACAGTATAACAAACATTCAGTCATAAAGCATTGCATCTACAGCTTTGCCTTGATCAAGACATGTAGTCCAGATGTTTTTACAGTACAAAAGTTGTAGATTACAGGATGAGTTTTTCCTAAAGCCAAACGGTTTGTCGGATAGCAAGTTGTTGGTCTCTAAGTGGTGAACAATGGATTGGGTTATAATTGATTCTATAACTTTGCATGTAATACAATACAAAGAGATTGGTCTATAATTTTCAACTGAACTAGGGTCACCATTTTAAAAAAATGGTATAATTATAGCCAATGACCATAGATCAGGCAGAGAACTAGTTGAAAATGATACTTTGAAAATTGTACACAAAGGTTCAGCTAGGATGGTAGCAAGCTTTTTCAAGAAAAAAGCATATAAACCATCTGGTCCTGTGGATAGCAATGGTTTTAGATTACATAATGCTAATTCAACATTATCTACTGTAAATTTAATATTCAGAAATTTTCTACAACTATTTGTGGCTCAGCTTGCAAATGAGGGACTGCAACTATTGCTATCCACAAAAACTGAACTAAAAAATGAATTGAAGAGATTGGCCTGACCAACATTATCATTACAGTCAACCCTGTTTTGCCCTTTTAAGCGTAGAATTGCTTGTGAGTCTTTTAAGTTTTGAAATAACAAAGTGTAAAAGGCTCACATAAGAGTTTAACAGTTTTTCCTCCTATGTGCAGAAGTAATTGGTGCATTCATCTTTAATTTGATGACATAAGGCTTTGTAGCGACTTTTGAAATTGGCAATGTAACCGGTCTTGTTCTTCTGCCAAAGAGAGTTTTTCTTAGATTGTAATTTTTTTACTGCCTTGGATAATTTATTCTTTTTAACTTTTTTTTTTCGTTTTTCAAGCTTTTTATTTATATTTCATGTTTCTAGATCTCCAGTCTTCCTCAAGGAGTTTACCTTGAGTCTTTGGCATCTTTCTTTGTAGAGGCAGTTCTGAACATGTCTCTTCCTCGGTTTCTTTCTGGAATTCTCCAGGAGCCCTTAGCGCAGTCAATGAGGAGGGGATTCCTTCTATCACACTCTATTTTTTTCTTGTCATCATGGAAGATTGACCTCTGTGTTTCAGACTCTGCCTTGTTATGACATTCAACTTATTGGCTCTGTTGGGTTGCTGGAGATTTTGGCTTCTTTTGTTGGTTCAGTAGCCAGCAACTGACACATCTGTTGTTGAAAGTTTCAGAGTTGTTGCAGTAGAGAACATTTCCCAGTGCAATTTCTATACCATGATGCCAAAGAAAACTCATCCATCCTCCCTTCTTCTTCATTTTGGGTTGTCCCTTTCGAATCTTCCTTGTCATCGGAGGAGCTGTCGCTCAAGATTTGTGTTTCATCAGCCAAAGATTCCACCTTTTGAGATATGGTGTCCCTTAAATCAATGCACACTATTGGGGGCTCTGGAACACATAGCGCTCCTGGAATCCAACTCAGATCATTCTTTGTTAGTGCTTTGACAGAAATGCCTCTCGCATCTCCCTGGCATTTATCATGGGAGAGAGATTTGGAGGGGTGCCTCTGCCAATGGGAGAATTCTTTTTTAACTTGTTAGGTTTTTCTTGGTATATATAAATTTATAGCTCAATTAATTTCAAGCAAAAAATCTAATAAAAATCTTCTACATTTTTACAACCTGAAAACAGATGGTGTCAATTTAAAGATGCAAAATCAGCAGCTATTAGATCATAATTTGCTGTTTTAAAATAATAATTTGAAGAACAGTCATTAAGACCCAGTTCAGGAGGACACCGATTAATGCAAAAGTCAATAATATGATCACTGTTAGAAAAGGGTTCTTTAATGTGTAAGCCATACATTAAATTTAAGCTATTATAGAGAATTAGATCTAGACAATTGTTGAGCCTAGTATTGTCAACAACTAACTGCTCCAGCCCCAAGGTAGTAACAGCATTGTAAAATGTTACATGTATCAGTTCATTTGTGACTCATTTAAGGTCCAATTAATTAGTGGCAATTTTAATTCACCAAGAAGGGTGAGCAAGGGATATGGACAAGGAGTGTGCCCAGGTTAATAGTTCAATTAACTTCTGATATAGCCAAGATCGCAATCAGGGTCTCTGTAACATAACAAGTGAACTGTAGTATTTAGAGTCGGGTTGCAAAACTGGAATCAGAGAAAGCTAAGCAAAGCAACACTTGGAAACATTTCATTAAGCTAAAGAGTTTTCAGAGAATTAGGTATACAGTATAACTTCATTGTAGTAGCTATCCCAGTCATCTGTTTTAGAGTTAAAGGAGACATTGTCCAACACACCTGAAGGTCACAAGGCTGGAATATGTATTAGCAAGTTCAAAATGGGACTGCAGGTGATGGCAGAATAATGAAATTGGTTTTCCAATGTATTATGTACAGAATATTAAAAGGACACAATACAACAAAAACAATTAATCAGTGAAATGACTTGCTTCCAGAAGTTGTGGGTGTTCCAACACTGGAGGTTTTTAAGGAGAGATTGGACAACCATCTGTCTGAAATGTTGTAGGGTTTCCTGCTTGAGCAGGGTTTTGGACTAGAAGACCTCCAAGGTCCCTTCCAAGTCTGTTACTCTGTAACATGCTTACAGATTCAGGTTATATATAATAAGCAGTAAGGCATCACCCAAGGTCATCTTGGCTGATGAGGATTTGAACACATGTCTCCACAAGCCAGTCCAACACATTCAGCCCTATACCAACTTCAAACTTGTAAAACAATATACAAAACATTATCTCTCCCCATTTATAAGCTGGAGAACAACCCAGCCAAGGTCAAGCAGTTTTTGAGAATCACTGAATTCAACAAAAGAAATCAAACATGAGTATTGTTCTATCCCACTAAATCAATGGGATTATAGAATGGTTCAGCTTTGCCATTAGGCTCCATCTCTCTCGCTTTCCTTTTTATAAATATATATGTGAAAGGATTATTCAAATATATCTTTTCATACAGGGTTATACACAATCACATGCAACTTGAAAGCTTTTATATGTCCTTCAGGACAAAGCAAAACCTTTTAAATATTTGAATAAGGTAGCTTCCATTTCCAAGGGAGATTTTAGCTCAGCTTTTACTCTTCTGCCACTATACCTGTTCTGTTTCTTTCTTTTCACTGGAATATTGCTGAATATCTTCAATGAAAAGTTCTGTTGAGGTAGATTTAATTTAGGGGAATTGTTTTTGATATTTGCTCCACCAGGGCTGAAGAGGACCAAAAGAAAAAACAAAAGATTAATATAGATAACAATACTTTTGTTACTTTTTAAGTAAGCTTTTTGAAATGGTTTGAAAGGCTTTTCCCTGAACAAATTTTGGGAATTCCTAATTCAGTTCATAACACATTTTTAGCATTTTTATTTTATGCTTACACACAGGTAGTGGCCTAGTTTCGCTAAATTATTATAATGGTTCCACAAACTAAACAAAGCAGGATATGAAAATATTATCAGAGAAAAAAATATAGATTTACATACACTTCCAAATTTCCCTTTTTCACCAACCCTGGTATCTAAGAATGTTTGAAGATTGTAACCGTGTGAATTGAATTAATTCATATCTGTACAATTAAAACATATCTGTACAACTTTCAGATTTTGTATTTTCTTTGTGGGCAAACCAGACAGGAAACACAACTAGATGAGCTAAATCTACTTTATTGCTACGTTAACAGAAACTTGCAAGTCTGAAGATACAAACTACTTAATGCCACTTTTAACTGTCTGCTCAATTAGTGTGAGTTATTCCTAAATTCCTTTAACTCCTTGTCTTACCTTGTCTGATTGTTGCCTAAGCAACATCTCTTTCCTTCATCCCTCAAATACCCACACATTCCATTACATTGTTTGAATTTTGCAATGCCAATTGCCAACGGCTATAAAACATATCACATTGATTTTAAACTATAAATATAGCTTAAAATATAGAGATATATTTTTAAAAAGTAATTGTAAATGTACAATGAGAGAAAGACATGTGTAGGTTTACATGGCCAGGGGAAAAACAAGAGTTAAATTCATTTTTTTTAAAAGATGCAAAGGAACAAGGGAAACTGGGACTGCTTGATCTGAAATTGTATTTTGCAGCTTACTGTTTAGTTTTGATGAAATAGGTGTTACTGAGAAATAAGAGAATTTCAGAATTAGAAGTGCATGAGCCAAGATTTGGATGCCATTGTTTCTTATGCTACAATAAAGTAAAGAACAATGTAGATTTAAAAATAATAATTATGTTAAAATTGCCACATTGATAATATGGACTAGATATAATCCAGGTTGTGCCATAAAACCTCTTTGTGAATCTCAGTTTACCATTTCAGATCAGGCAGTCCTTGTTCCTTTGCATCTTAAAAATATTAAATTTAGATAAATGAACATTTGGAACTGAACAAGGTAATCAGAATTTGAAACTGAATTATGTGCAAATGATGGGTGTTTTGTGGCTAAAATCTATAAACCTTTGCTGAGAGGTTTGAAATAGAAGAAGAAGAAGTTTAAAAGGGTATGATAAAATGGCCTTAAAACTTTGATTATATACAGATGAATCAATGATACATTTAAAAAGACTGACATTATGTTATAATTTCAAAGATAAGTTTTACAAAATGATGTACTTTGGTATATGATGCCTGAAAACTTTGTAGAATGTTTAAAAGTACTTCAAATCTATGTTGGAAATGTGGAAAACATTCCAGAGCATCTTATCATTCTTGGTAGTTTTGCAAAAAAAAGTTTGGTTTTAAATTTTGAGTTCAAATACAGTAATACAAAGAATTTTAGAGACTAATATTCAACTGACACCAGAGGTTTCCTTGCTGGACCTAATGAACAGACAATTAGAATGGATGATTGTTTTTGTAATGGGAACTGCAACAAGATTCTTAAAGCCACAAAGATGAAAAGAATCTGAAATACCTACAGTGGAGGAATGATTGGTGAAGATGACAGAATTTGCTGAGTTTACCTATTGATCAGGGAAAAGACAACTACATTCATCAGTGACTGGAAATCTTTTATGGACTTTTTCCTGAAAATAGGAAAAAAATGAATTTGGGATTTCTTAAGTTTGATTATTACAAAAGGTAGACTATGAAGAGAAGAGAACCATGACATAATCTTATAGAGGGAGGATTAGATGCAAATGTATTTATCACTGCTGTAAACAAAGACCAAAAGCCACTCCTTTATGTGCTTTTTCTTTTTTTGTAATAATTATTTTTCCAATAATAATTTCTTTATTACTTATTCACTACTTTTCTTTTGCTTTTATTTCTTCTTCTTTTTAAATATGATCTGGTTTTGTCTTGTAAATATCTATTTTTGATTAATTATAGTAATAATTAAAATAGTAATTATAAACATGCACTTTCTGATATAGATCTTTGTGGCAATTTTCTTAATTAGCCAAGTCATCCACAAATGGGGCACAATGGACTTAATTTATAGTTATAAGGTACACATTAGTCAAAATATTTACGGGCATAAATATATGGATCAATCTACATATACCCTGTTTCAAATTAATCTGTTTTGTTATTGTTATTGTTGTTATTGTTATTTAATTGGAATTCACAATTTTCACTTGGGCTGGGGTTTAAACACAATATTTATTACTCAAATATATTGTGTTTTTGTAGGCAACCTTTTTAATCATATACTTCTTTTTATGATAACTTTTCAAAATACATGCTCTGAATTTCAGACATTGACTGGAAAATGGCAGCAAGTTTCACTGAAAAACATATAAGGGAACACAAAGCAATCCTGAAAATGAATCATATACCAAAACAGAAATCAGCAACATTAGAAATGGGCTTAGCCAAAGTTGTCCTCTGTGTTTTTACAATTGCTCTCAGCTCAATCTATCCTGTAGGTTTGCTGTTATAAGAATGAAGTAAGACAAGAAACTTGTATTCGTGGCTTTATAAACTAAAATGAAAATATCAGTGCAGACATAATCCATAGATGCCATGGTCTAACTATGAAGCATACTTAGAGAAATTTAATAGTTTAAAGTGGTTTTTGTTGCTTGTTTCAGTTAAAGGAACATAAAAGATCTGCCATCGAAGGTCCTTTACCATTATATTTTTTAAGTTAATTTCAAACTTTTTATTGTAATTAACATAAACCTTAAAGAGCTTCTCTTTCCAAAGTACAAATAGCCTTTAAAACTAACGAATTTAAATTTAAAACAATACCCCAGTTCATATAACACATTAAAACAATGGCTGTATTCCCATAATACAAACTCAGGTAGTCTTCTGAAGAAGCCAGATATTATAATAAATCAATATCCAACCTCTCAGGCAAGGGAAACTCTACATAGGACCAAAATTACAGCTCTGAGTTCTCAATGGTAGTGCTGATAGTCTTTCATGATGCAGAAACTCTATATAAAGGGATGTGGTGTATAAACTCATTAATTCATCTAATGCCTCTACTGGTTCCAGCAATCAGCAGGAATACCAAAATTCTTCTACTCCACTTTTAGTTAACCATTAACTAAATTGCTGCATTGTCCAGAAATTAGAATTACTTTTCTACTGAAATCTCACTGGCTCCTACATCTTGGTGATATTAATGCACAATGCCCCTCTCCCAACCTAGAAAGAAGGAGGAGAAGAGATGGAGGGTGAAGTACATTCCTATTAAGTCTACACTTTGTATGTATTTTATCCTTGCATACATTTCAAAGTATTTCTTCCCGTTCTATATCCTTATGCACTGCAATATTGTCTGAAGAATGGAATGTATTTCCAATACTTAAGCATTGGTGCCTTTTCAAGTTTCAGAAGACATGAGACATGGCAACAGGCAGAACAATGACCAGCACAAGTGTCCAACAATAAAAATCCAATAAAACAATACCTATATCTCTGCTGATTTAGACTACATTAAAAAAAATTAAAAATGACATTTTTCTAAGATCATCACATCTTAAGATTTTACTTGATAATATTCAACTTGCATATTCCTTCTCACAAGATTTGAAATTTATGAATAGGATTTTGTGAGATTGTAATGTTATTTAGCAATCTGGCAAAGTTTCTATGGTTTTGTGGGGAAAGCTTTCGTGAGCTTTTGTTGAGATCATCTGATGCTGCCAGGCCTTTGAAAGTTGGATAAGTCTTAGAATAGTGTATACAACCTGAAAGAGATAAATAAAAACCTGGATATATCCCCACTTTTGAGGTGACCATAAGCTTTTTTTCTCCTTTAGGAAATCCTTCTCTTGTTGAGATTAGAGATGAGTTAGCTCAGAAAAGAGAAGTGATTGCTATTATCACTGATTTTTGAATGAACGTTCCACAAACAGTCTGCCAGAAAAGCATTTCTCTGCTCTCTAATACTATATACTTACCTATGGCTCTGTAATCTTAGATAAGAACCTAAAATCCCTTAAAAGTTGCTGGCTAGGAGTAACTGGGAATAAAACATGCTGAGTTTTTTGGGAAGGAGGAGTTGTTTTGGGATTTTGTTACATTTTAATAATACTTTTGTTTAATACCTGCATTTTTTGGCTTTGAGAAATTCAGAAGTCTAGCATAACTAAAGATCAAAGCAAAATGCTTGGTTTAAAAAAAAACAGAATGAATTGTGAAACTATCACCTATTAGCAAAATACATGCCATTCATGTTTGATGACATAAGAAACTAACATCCAATTAATCACATGATAATGTTAGAGTGTTTTGAATGAATGTGTTTTTAAAAATCAGGATGATGAACAGGCTAAAAAATGAAAGGGAGGTTTGAAAGCATTCATTAGTTCAGCTAGTGACATTTGACCATATAACAGGTTTTCCCAAAGTACAGAAAGCAAACTTCATATTTTCTTATAGTTCAATCCTATGCATGGTTCTTCTGAGATAAACCTCATATATTTCTCTGGACTCATTTCCTACTAAGAAAGTTTCAATAATTCAGTTTGAAATTATAATTAAATCACTCCAGGCCAGCAATGCAAAGCAAAACTTGGAGAACAAAACCAAACTCAGATTGATTTTTAGCTCTAGAAATCACAGGACATTCAAGAACTGGGTGTATATAAAAAGTCCAGAGCAGCTTAATAGTCCAAGACTTTTAAATGCTTACCTTTTTCCAACAAAGTCCAAATATGAGTTTGGGCTTAATATGTATTCCAAACTTTTATTCTCTGGGAATGGAACAATTCTAGAAGAATCCACTGACAAAGGTTCCATGAGTGAATTCCTGTATGGCCTGGGAAAGCAGGACTTGACAAAAAACAATATATACATATGTCATGTCATTATGCTGATTCATGGCTTTCCATCTCAGTAATATATATGTTTTCGTAGATTTTCACGGGTGTAGGTATGTAAGTCTTGGTGTAA
>JANHGC010002871.1:46459-59829 GCA_027560395.1 Boaedon fuliginosus | reverse complement strand
CATAGAGGGGGCATAAGAATTTTAGAAAGGCCAAGGTGGGGCATGGCACAAAAAAGGTTGGGAAACACTGCTCTAGGTTATTTTGGTTCCAACACACTAAGATGTCAACCAGGTCTAGAAAACAATTTCAAGAAATCCCAATAATGTGGACCCAAAAACCCAATTATAGTTGGTAAACTACTATAGGGTCTTATTTTGCTCTGGCGTGGGCAATAAAATCAGAATACTTTATAAAACGGGCTTCACATTGTGCTAAGCCACACTTTGATTTGATTTTTTAGCACAGGAGCCACATGCAGGAATTTTGGTTTTGGATGCGGTTCCTGTAGCCATTGCTGGATCACACCTTAGTTAACAAGCTCTTCAGTTTTTGACATTGCCATTTTTTTTTTCAGTTGAAGGAATACAATAGAAAGGCTTCACAAGGATTTATACACCTGCTTTTTATGCCCACCCACTCCAGCTAAACTACAGTCTACTTTTTCGTAAGCAATAATATACAGGGTGAAAACAGAAATAATAAATAGCAAGCTAAAAATGTAAAGGCACAAGATAAAAAGAAAAGGAAATAAAACTAAATCTAGCTTACACTCGCACCATTCAGGACACTTCTCCATATCCTTCCATTCTGATAAATCATCTTTGCTTCTATTGTGTTCATGCATAACTTCATGCACTTTTTTCTTTATAGTTTTCATTTGTTTACTTGAAGCTCTCTTCAAGCACATCTTTCTCATTCTTTGCCTCAATCCATTTCTTTGTTCAAAAGTTTTTGTTTTACAATCTAATCCTCATTCATTCTCTCTATACTGCATAACCAAACGATATTCCCATGCTCATTTCATACTGATAATGGATTTCTGTAGTCAGTCCAAATTCATTTTGTACCGTCTTGTTTTATCATCCAGTTCTTAAATATCCTGTAGCCATTGCATCCAATATATTTGTTCAGTTTCTCCTGACAAACATAACTCCCACTTTATAAAAAAAATGGGCAGAAATCCACTCACAGCCAGCCATGTTTGTTTGTTTTTGACAAACATTCATTCAGTACAATACGCTACACATCGCCCACTAAATTTCTACTAGCATTTGTTTGCTTTTTCCTCCATTTCCCCATCTTTACTAAACACTCTACCAAGAGTACTAATTCATTTTTTTTCTTTTTTGGCTTTTATATGCTGGGTTGCAATACATTAATTTGCTCAATTTTCTCTGTCAAACACATCAACCTGGATCTTTGGTATATTAATTCTCAAATGCATGTTTTTCATTGCATCATTGCAAGTCTTTTGGGTTCTTGGCCAACCACATAACATCACTAAAATACCCTAAAGTACAGTCTGCAAACTGTTTAGAGAGGGCTGTAAAGCACTGTGAAGTAGTATATAAGTCTAAATGCTATTGCTACCAGAACCCCTTACATGTTTACCCATAAATACTTTAAAAATACATTAAGGAAACATCTCACACCTTGCCTTACTTATTCAATGCTAAACCATTCATTACACATTCAATTTCTTTACACATATTACTCTTACTTCATTCAGCAACCAAATTTCAAACTGTTTCAAGGCCGCTCAGTTTGAGTACTTTCTCTCTAAATCAACAAATGTAAAATGAACTACCTAATTGCATAATTTTGAAAGTGTAATAATGCATGTCATTTTGACATCACGTGGCTTGTTACAGGTGCCTATTTTAATCTCATTAGTTTGTATTCAGCCAGAGATGGACAAATGTCCGTGCAAGTAGAAATTATTGTTTCATTCCTCCCCCACAACTTTGGGGTCAAAGGACAAATGTTTGTAAGATAAGAGAAATCTAGTTTTATCATTTAATCATGACTGAAAAGAACCAAGAGTCCCTGATTTTGTTTTCAGACTCAGGGTCTGCTCCCTGAAGTGTACGTGAAGTCTTCAAGTAACTCATGAGGCAAATATAATGTAATTACTGCCCACCACAACAGCTCCAATACTTTGTATTATAAAATGAGACAAGAGATTGTGTTCACACATCATGACACCCTTTCATTGGGCTTGTTTCACTCCGATTTAGATAATGCATGAATGCAGCAACTGTAATTTGCCATCCACAGCATATAGCAGAGCATTTCAAATCAGTCCAATCACCTATGGTTTTTAAAGCTCAGGCCATCCCCACAGGGGAATTCAGCCAGGTTGTGTTCATGCAAAATAATAAGGTTGGGTACAGAATCCATTTTCCATAGTACACTAAATAATCAGCTAACCAACAGGGCCGAGTTCTCATGATAAAAGCCACAAAAAAAGGTTAAAACGTATTGCGTTGTAGCATCATATTGTTCAAATGCAACCGTTAGGGTTAACGATCGTGGGGTTACGTTAACACAGCAACAGAAAACCTTACGAAAGCCCACAAAACAATCGATATTAAGATGAGTGATAAGAGGACGGGGCTAGGAGCCACTTTAATTCTCCTAACGTCCCACTGAGCTGCTGCCAACAAAAGTCCCGAACTACGCAGCCTCTACTACCATTCGATTCAGACGTTTTGGACTCCGAACCCACCCTATAAAGCGCTCTCATTGGTGGACGGGTGGAGTGACGTAGAAAACAATTCGTCAGGCAGATAAACGCTGCGTTTGACGTACCTTTCCCCCGTATTGGCCTTTGCCCCACCTACCAGCCCTTGAATTGGACAAGCTCCCCGTCTGTCTGTAGACCACGCTCTCCTGCCCCCACCTCCCCGCTCTTACCGGAAACGAAATCACATTGACCGCTTCGCACATGCGCCGTGGTCATTCCATTGACATTGGGACACACCGTCTCTTTAGCACGGTCTGCTTTCGCCTTCTTGCCAGTGGCTGCACGCCACGTCCATCAAGGGCTCACCAATAGCTGACGACGCCCCGCCTTTTGGCCGGCCGGGAAGGATTTTCCAATGGGCTTCCTTTCTGGGCTGCCGGTTGGTTTCGCTTAAGGCGGTCGGGTAACTCAAGATGGCGGAGGTCGCGGGCGAGTGAGTCGGCGCCGGCTTTTAAAGGCGCTGCCTATGGCCCTGGCAAGATCGCAGTGCCAGTCAAGGGCCTCCTCTGTCCTCGCCTCAGATCTCCTCTGGTCGTTCTATGGAGCCGGTCTTAGGCCCAAAGCAGCGCTGCCGACCCTTGTCTTTCCCATCACCTTTCGTGGGCGATCAGGAGGCCCTGGCCAGGGTAACGGCCAGGAAAGGGAAGGAGGAGGAAGCGTTTGGCGCCGTGCTCGCCCGAAGGACCTGTACGAATTGCTGGGAGTGCATAGCAACGCTACTCAGGCCCAAATTAAGACCGCTTACTACAGACAGTCCTTTCTCTATCACCCGGACCGCAATGCGGGCAGCGTGGAGGCGGCCGATCGCTTCATCCACATCACTCAGGCCTACCAGGTGTTGGGCAGCCTCGGCCTGCGCAAGAAGTACGACCGCGGCCTCCTCACCCAGAAGGACATTTCCAACGCCAAGAAGCCCTCCGGCAAAAGTAAAGCAGCAGCAGCTGCTCAGACAGTGACCAAGAAGAAGCCGGTTTACGCCTCTGGCCACCCTTCGGGCAAGCCCATCTTCAACTTCGATGAATTTTACCGAGCCCATTATGGCGAGCAGCTGGAACGGGACCACCGTATGCGGCTAGCGCAGAAGGAATTGCAGAAGCGCAAAGAGCAGATGGAGAAGGAGAAGTACAGATTCCTTGAAAGTGTTCTCCTCATGCTGTTTTTATCCGGGGTCATGATCCTACTCAGATTCCAGTGATAAAGAGGGAAGAAAGTTATGCTGACCTCTTGGGGAAGCTTTGGAAGCCGGCAAAACAGAAAGATAGTGCCAAGACATTTGTGAACTTGATGCTGCAGGGCACTCAACAGATTTTGGGTTACGTGAGCGGTCCCTTGGGGAACCTTCCTATAGTGCCCGGAGGACTTTACAGTTTTAGAAGGATTTGAAACGGGCATAGTTTTATGTAGTTAATTGTCCATGCTTAACAACCTCAGGAGAAGGAATATTAGGTGCTTGCCCATGCAAAATATTATCACCAGATGCCACTCCTAAAGCATGAAATTCTCCCTCTTCCTTTGTGTCAAGAGTAAAAGGAGGTGGTTTTTCCTTTCTTTATGCATGGGTTGAAGTGTTGCTGGTTTGGCACAGGCATATTTATACTATTGTTGAGACTTCTTCTGGATTTGGGCCCAAGGCTGCTGCAGAATGTAAAAGTACAGAAAGAAATTTGAATGTTATGAGCAAATGCTTCGTTTTTGTTAAGCATTCAAATAGAGGGACAGTTTCTGGACATTTTGACTTCTGGTACTGAGAGCCAATCATGTCTTTATCCTAAATATAATTTAATTGGATAAACTGTTTGACCACTGTGGACTTTTTTTTTCAGATTGTATTGTATAGCTGTATTGTGGTTTCCTTATGTCTCCAAAACGTTCAAGCCACACACAAACATACATTTATAGACACACACTTTGTTTTAAAACTTCAAAAGCACAAAGATTGATGATGCATACATTATTGAGCTATCTTTGACATCTTTTACATTAACATTGGGGATGACTTACAATAGTGCCAAAATGTGCTTTTTAATTGGAGGTTGTGTTCTCTGCAGTAATCTTCCCAGGGCTTCCCCCACAACCCCCCCTGCATTTACAAGGTATTTTTTTAAAATAATTTATTTATAGTGTTTCTTAACTGACCCACCCAAACAATTGGGTGATTGAATTCTCCCATTTTCACATTGTATTAAATTATTAGCAAACCAAACAATGGGATTGCAGAATAGTTCCCAGAAACCAGAACATAAACAAGCCAAATTTAGTATATTGTACAAATACATCTAGTTTTTTGTAAACATGTCTTCTCTTGCAGCCTTAGTCCTTCCTAGGTATAAATCCCATTTTCCTTTTTCCCTTTCCGTACGATTTACATTCTCCCTAAACTGTCTGCTGTCTGCTCCTCGCCTGGATGACAGTGAAAGAGCGCCTGCCCATTTTAGCCAATGACCCCTCCCCTATTGCAATTCTCCTTTGTTTTCAAAAACTGGAATGTTGTTCCTAAATAGTACTATAGAGGGAGTCCTAGTACTGTACTGATCCACAACTGCTAGTGAAATCATTTAGATTCATAAGCTAGAGTGCTTTGTTCTTGAACTAGCTGGATTTAAAAAGAATGAATCCCCATATATGGATAGTGAGAGGAAATAAGTTTCTTGTGATTGATGACTGTCATAAAAGCAGCCATCAATCTCAAACTAGAAAAAATGAGTCCTGTTCTATTGGATATGAAGAACCACCAGACCAGGAGTGATACATATTTTTTATCTTCGTTGTACTTTGTAATTAGCTTAATTTATTTGAACTGCCTTTAGATTGTTGCTCTGCAGGTAGATATCCATTAGATGCCATATTTCAGATCATTGTTCCTGTTCATCCCTAGGATGTTTTAAGGATCACTTTCAAATAAAATTCCTTGGAAGATACAGAAGCCAGTTTAGACTTTGTAATAACTGATGTAATAGTGGAGAAAAAAGGCACTGAGGCAGTATTGCACAAGAGTATATGATAAATCATAAATCAGCGAATAGTATTTTGACTTGTCATATAACCAGCCTTCCACGTTTAGGGGCACTTTCCTAAAAGCGTACACACTTCATAGCTGAGCACCAAGTGCTGTGTTAAATTAAGTATGACCACAGAGAATATAAGATGCCCATAATGAAAGCTTCCTAGCTTTTTAGTTGTCCCCCCTCCCACCATCTGAGACCTGTAAGATTTCCTGCAATATGATATGACAGTACGCTGAAATATACCTGCTAGGATTTCCTAGGCATTCTGTGCAACATTTCAAGGAATTCTACCCCCCTCCCTACTAATCTTGCATTGTGTGGCTTAGGTTCAGGTGGAACTGCATGGTGGTCGCTAGGGCTTTCTGGAGAAGCTTGCAGAATCTCTGTTGCCTTGCCTTCACAAGCGTATCTGGATGCTGCTGTTGCCAAGGCAACGGGTGGCCCATCAGCAAGTTGGAGAGCCTGGCTGGCCCTCTCCACCAATAGCAGAGCCTGACTGGCATCCCAGAGACAGCGGCTGCTGCCTGTAACCAAGGGCTACCCATTGGCAAATGGGAAGCAGATCTTTCTTTCTCTTGCTCAACCTAAGCAGATAGAGGGCTAAGATGACTCCCCTCCCCTTCTCTCCATCAGCAGTTTCTGAGCAGCCAGTACATGAGCAAAATAATCTGTCCCTTGAGATTTCTGTGAGGATGGGGATCCAGCCAACTTTACCAGCTACAATTTGAACAAGCTGTGCTTGATTTCTAATGTGGGAGAGCCCAGGAACTCAAAGCAAGGCTGAACTTTGGTTCTATTCTTCATTTGAATGGACTTGTGGGAACAGCCTGAATTAAAGGACTGAAGTTTACATCTGGTGTGCTATCAAGGCTTTCACAATAGAAACGTTGTGATCTGTGAGATACCCTGGTGTCACTTTGAACCTAGAGATATCTGTTGGTACAAGCCGTTCTTACCATGACGTCACATGCCAAGAATGAACAATACACCTGTCATATACCTAGCATAGTCCATGAACCACCCTCGACTCCTCCAGTTCTTTGAAATCTGCCCCTTATGAAATTGACTCTGAAATATGTATTCTATGTGGTTCAAAACACACAAATTTCTTGTATCAAGAGGGCTGACATTTCTGCCAATTGGCCAAAAAAAGACAGCTACCCCAATGCCAAATGAGTACATTTATTAAGGCCTGTTATGAAACCTTAGAATTTGGCTTTGGAGTCTGATCAGGTCATGGGGAGGGGCATCTTTTACATCAATTGTCTCTAGCCCCAACAACTTTCAGTTGTGTTGACTGGCAAACAGTTTATTTGGTATCAATGGCATAAGTTCTTCTAATTATGGGAGAAATATAGTTTGCTGCCTCTACCCTCAAAATGACAACCTCAACAATGCTGAGTTATGTTCTTTGTTATAAATTATTTTTATTGGTAGTAAAGTATCTTAGAGATAGGAGTGGGGGTATTCACTATTGTGTCTCATTTTCTCAGGGAACCAATTGTTTACAAACAAAATGTAATAATGCTGCATGAATAATTTACTAAATTTGTTATAGCCATCCACTCCATTAAACTCTGGGCGGCTTACAAAATCCCCCCCCACCAAAAAAAAACAATAAAAACAAGCGCATATAAATAGATGATCTGGACTAAAACCACCAGAATAATAAATACAATACTAATTTGTGGTCCCACCCATACATCACTGAACACGGGAAGAGAGTCAGGTCTTTTCTAGAAAGCCAGGGAAATGGGCACTTTTCTTATCTTGGGGTTGCTGTTCTAAAGTGGGGTCAATGTCAGAGAAAGCACACTTCCTCAGCCCCAGAGGTTTAGTAGTTTAATAGTAGGCACCTAGAGTGCACTTGTATTCAACCAGGTGATCAGAAACAATGGGAAGATAACCTTGGATAACCAGGCCATATACTGTATCATATATAAATAATAAGAATGCCCAAACTATTATAATTTTAAGAATGATAATTTCTGCCTAAAATGAGAAATCTGCATTGATTTCCTTTGTTATCTGTTTTTTTTTCTTGGCTAGCTATGGTATTCTCTTTTCCAACACCAAAGTTTAAAAGCTTAAACACATTTTCTATTGTGTTGCTTCAAAGTCCAACCTTCATACGGTATTTGTAGGAAAGGAAGGAAAGCCACTGACTGAATTACTCTGATCTTTACAGACGGAGAGAGACCATAGCATGTCAATATTTTTCCCCATCGCCTTCACTGATATCCTCACAGGGTGGTTTGTGTTGATAGACGATCCTAAGAGCTTCCATTCAATATTTTCATCGTCAGTTTGAAGGCTATTTGCTCTACCTGTTGTCATTATTTTGATCTTTCTTATATTTAAAACTTAGCTCCGGTTTTTTGGCTGCTCCTGGACTTTTCATTGCTTGAGTTTGCAGATCCTTTGCATTTTCTGCTCTCAGCATATGTTTGTTCCTACTGTTTTAAAACCACATATTCCAATCTAACCTCCCTCAATATATATTCAGCACAGAGCTGGGAACAAATGAGAGAGTTTGCAGCCCTGTCTCATTCCTCCGCTGACTTGAAGAAGGTCTATTTCATCATGACCTGCCCTTTGTACAGATTTCACATGAAGAGCCAATGAGATGTTCTGGACTCCCCCACACCTTCCACAGCTTGACATGGCTGACACAACTGAGGGTGGTTTTATAACCAATTAAACACACATTGATTTCTTGTTGATATTGTTTAGCTTTCCCAATTATTCAGCATGCATCAGCAATAATGTTTCTTCTTCTTAGTCTTTTCTAAAGCCAGACTGAACATGTAATATCCCCCTTTCCATGTAGAGCACTAATCCGTGTTGGATTAATTTAGTGTTATTTTGCTAGCATGTGCCATTAAGAATGCCATACAATACTTTGCATACTCATATACTTTTCAGACTCCTTTCTTTGGTATTGGTATGTAAACTGACTGTTTCCAAGTACTGCCATTGCTCTATTTTTCCTGACTATGAAATCAACATGGTTTCTTCTGTGATATGTCAGTGTTCAATTCACTCTATTTTAATGTGTTGATGGCTAGTAAGTTACTGTTTACTCAAGTCATTTAATCTTTTACTGTATTGAACTTTCCATATTCCCTTTGTAATTCTGTCTTTGCAGGTTTGGGTTTTCCTTTTCTGCATGGCAACTCAGCAAGAGATCTGGAAGGCTTTAATCTAGCTGTATCATAAACACCATTAGTACTCCAAAAGACTCTCAACTCTTCCCTTCCTTCTTCCCTTCCTTCCCTCCCTGCCATTTTAAAGCTTGCCCTATTCAAAATAATTTTGGGAAGCTTACATATTAAAAGTCATGACCAACAAATGAAAAAAGTGCATGTCCTGGATAACACAATATCATTTTTTAATGACCCCATAATCCCTAATGGGGTGGAGTCTCTGCAGCTGAATGGAGCTGAGTATTTACTGGCCGGATGCCCTTCCTGTCGCCAATGTGGAGGTTTTTTTCAGCAGATACATTCTCATTGTGCCCAGAGAGGGAAATATCTGCCTCTGCCTAGGATCAAACTCACAGCCTCCTGATCACGAAGCAAGAGCTCCACCTCTAGGCCATGCACCATTCCTGAATAACACAGTATAACACCCCCGCAACCAACGGGCTCATTATTATAATCATCTTAACCCCAGATCTAAAAGCAAAGGCAGCTTTTCAGGAAAGAAATTTTCAGGACGTTTGAAGGAATTGCTATTTAACCAGGTTGTGAATTTGTTTCAAAGATATTTTAATGAAAAACTCTGTGGTACATGAATCACCAATAGTAAAAGTGGGAAGCTCAGAGCCCTTTTGGATTACAGTGGTTTATAAGCCCCAGCAAATGAATAAATAATAAAGCCTTCTCTTTCTACTAGCAAACAAAGCAAAACACAGCCTGGAACATAATATTGAATGTGGGATGGATCTCCCTTCAAGACTGTTCCCTAAAATTACTTGGACTCTTAAGAAATAATGTCTCTATGGCTTCTGCCTTTATCTGTGCTTTCTTATTGCTATTGGTTTGTGGTTATATCCAGTGGTTGTTAATTAAATGCACATTTTATGTTTTATTAGTAGCAATATTCAAAATACTTCCCCTCTGCTTTCAAAAATGTCGCTGTTTATTCGACTTGTAGCACCTTGCCAATATTTTGTCTGGTGCTTCCCCTAAACAGCATGGCTGGCCGTGCCAAGGGAACTCTCTGCCAGCTGCTCCCATTCTATGCGCATGAGCCTTTGGCAATGCAGATTTCTGTGAGATTGAACATTCCTTGTCCATTTATCCTGGAGGGCTCCAGGCTGCTGGCCCAAGTCCTTCCAACTGATCCCAGCCTGTGTGGAATTAATACTGAGCTAAAAAATGCAAGCATCAGCCCCCTTGTGTGTTGGCTCCTGGCCACCAAGGAAAAACTGAGACTAATGGAAAGCCACTGGAGTGGAGCATTCAAGGACGAGCTGGGCCAGCAAGACCCACTTTCAAGTCTACCCACAACGTGGAGTGGCTCTAGCCAGACACATTCTGAGCCACAACTCACAGGACTGTTCTGAGGACAATATATAAAGGGAATCTGTTTAGGCTCTCCAAGGAAAGAGAAATACAATCCCACACTGGCTGGGAAATTACTTAGGAAACTAGTTGCTTCAAGGCAAATGCTTTCATTAGTGCTTTGATGGACATCAACTTCCTGATATTTTGTAGCTTCTAATTATTTTATTCAATACTGTTCTATCCTTTCCTGATTCTAGAAGATCATCTTCTTCAATGTCCTCTTTTCTTCAAACCTCCTTGTATAGTTACTACTTCCTGGTTGCAGAAAATAAAAAAATCTTAATCAGATTCGGTGAAGATCTAGCATGGGGGTGTCGAACTTGATTTCAGGGTTGTGTTTGACCTTGAGGGGCACTGCAAGCACATCTCACTCGTGTCAGGAACACCTGTGGTTGCCCAAGTGCTCTGCCAGCGAAAATGGTCTCCTGAGCTCTGTTTTCGGCTGTGATAGCCTCCTGCAACCCTCAGCTAAAACAGAGCTCACGAGAGCCACATGCGGCCCTCCCAAGCTCCGTTATCGCTGGCAGAGGCATTGCAGGCTGGTCCTTCGCTGACCAAAGTTATACCAGCACTGAAAAATATGATCTATGGCCAGTTTGCAGATTTATGACCATTGCATTATCCCCATGGTCATGTGATCTAGATCAGGGGTCTCCAACCTTGACAACTTTAAGACTTGTGGACTTCAACTCCCTGCCAAGGTTGGAGACCCCTGATCTAGAATTTGAGTGCTTGGCAACCTCCATATATTTATGATGGTTGCAAATAGCCCGATATCAGGTGATCACCTTTGGCAACTGCAGTTTCCCAGCCGGCTTCCCACAAGCAAAATCAATGGGGAAAGTTGGCTTTGCTTAAGAACAATGTACATTACTTAAGTACTGCAGTGATTCATTTAACAACCATAGCAAAGGTCATAAAACATGTGTAACTCACTTAACAACTGCCTTATTTCGCAATGGAAATGTTGCTCTCCATTGTGGCTGTTAAGTCAAGGACTGTCTGTATATTTTCTGCTTTAATATCTTCTAGTTTTTTATATTTTTTTAGATCTGATATATCTTCTATGCTTTTCAATTGACTGTGTCCCATCCTCCTTATGCTGGCCTACCACTCTAATAAAAACTTGGTTTGATTTACTAAGCTTAGTGACAGTAATATGGGTTAGACTTGGGGAATGGTGTCTCGATTGTAAATCCAATCCAGCTGGTCTGTTTATATTTAGATATTAGGTGAACACGGATGACAGCTTCACTAACCAGTTATGTTGCCCAAATAGTATCTCAAATTTTGGGAACATTTTAATGCCATGCCACGATTGACATGGCAGACAGGATGCAAAAAACCTGAGCAATACATGACAAGTTATTTTTATAAGCATTGGAGATATTAAATACTATTGCAACCCCAGAGCAGCCGAATTTACAATTCTAGCCATGTCTTATTTTGTAGCAACTATCAAATGGCATCAGACAGAAAATAATAAATGGAGGTCCAGGACAGAACAGGCACGGGGAGCAAGTGACATCATGTATGCCATTATGTCATCCAACAAATCATGCAAATAATGTAATTTGCCTTTAATTCATATCATGTGCCCAATGGCATCATTACTGGATTCAGACATTGTTGTGCTAAGTCCATATTTTGGAATATTTGCTTTTTAGTGCAGTGTTTCTCAACCTCAGTAACTTTAAGATATGTGGACCTAATTCCTGGAATTTCCCATCCACACAACTTTAAGGTTGAGAAATATTAGTGTAATGTATTGTGTGAACCCTATTTGAGCACAGGGTTCTCTCCATATTTACCTCAAGCAGGATCTATTCATTCAATCATTGGATGCTTGATTAGAACGCAAGACCCATCTACTTTCCTGTTCACTTTTCAATGCACTTTTTATTCCTCCTGATAAAATCCTGTCTCCCTGGATTTTAATCCCAGGGCCTTTCTCCTCCTTTGTTTTCTCAGATCCTTAAGGATGCCTGAGAAGTTACCACTACAAAGATCTACCTGATACTGGATTTCTAGAAAAAGACAAGAAAATTATGACTTGAAACCCAACACAGTTGAGTTGGGGGGAGATTCATTCGTGCTTCTTACTCATGCCCATTGGGATCAATCGTGGCATTCTGTACTGAAATGTTTTCCTTAGTGTGTGTCTATCTATGACTCAGCAACAAGGGAACTGAAGTCAATTCTTTTATCTCTCTGGCATAAAACGCAGTCATCCCGATTCATCTACACAACGACCCTGCAGGATATGTTAGACTAAGAAAGACATTGGCATGCTCATCCACTGAATTCTGCTGAATGGGAATTCCAGCTGGATCTCCAGGATTAAATTCAGTTTGCAGTCATTTTAAAGCAACAGAGCTACCAAGATGATAAAGAGGTAAACATATTATTCCTTATACTGTTCTTCCTTATTACAATTATTTATTCATTCCAGGGCTGTGGAAAGTACAGTATTTTTTTTTTACTTTTGTATTTGTCAATTGCTGGGGTCTAAGGCTATAAATAATACTGTTGTATTAATAGAAGCAATTAATAAGAATAAGCATGTCACTGTAATTATTTTTTCCTAATTGTTTTGCTCACATTTTTCTCAAGAAGGTTTAAAGCAATCTTCTACGGATAAGTCAATTATCACGGACTCCTTATTATACATGGCAGGTGCCAATTGGTAACTTATCTAGACCAATCTATTGACATCATAAGTTGTTTTATTTAGAACATGGATATGGTATCTACTCTTTTTAACAACTCTTGCTCAAAATTGAGCTCTTGCATGAATCCAGTCATTAGTGTTGATACTGTCCAAGTCATAATGCTTATTTACTTTCATTCAGGACCCTGGAGAAGCAGCCAAATTCAATGTGCTTCGGGGCACAAACAATACTTTTCATTCAATCAGGGTCCATTCCCATCTTCCTTCCTACTTTCCCCCTGGAGTTGACCTGGTGCTCCAGCCAAATCTTAATTTGAAGCAATAGCCAGAAGATTCTGTTGATCTTAATCCATTGGAATGAAACCTCCCTTGTAGCCTCCTGCACAGTGCCTGCGGAACTCTCAGCTGGATTTTCATATGATCAGCGGAGGGCACTGCTACTGCTCTTAAGTGGGGCATTCTTTTCCCTGGAACAAGGGGTCTTCAACCTTGGCAACTTTAATACTTGTGGACTTCAACTCCCCGAGTTCCTCATTCTGGGAGTTGTAGTCCACAA
>JANHGC010002870.1:104530-122235 GCA_027560395.1 Boaedon fuliginosus | reverse complement strand
GTTTTGGATCCCAGGACCCACACGGAGGCTTAGGGAAGGTGAAAAATGGGCCTTCCGGATGTCCAGAAACGGGCCCATTTCTGGCTTCCGGAGCCCAGGGGAGGCCATTTTCATCCTCCCAGAGGCTCCAGGAAAGCGTCCAGAGCCTGGGGAAGGCGAAAACGTCCCACCACCACCACCTTGGTACAGGAGGCTGACTAGTCACACCCACCCAGCAACTGGGCAGAGAACCCGTTGCTAAAACTTTTGCAGCCTATCTCTTGCGTAGACACACGACTACAGTCCCGATTGCCATTATTAGGTGAATCCCACATGGTTGCAGCATCTTTGTAATTGCATGATCACCATTTCCTGCTGGCTCCTGCCGTATGATTTTGTTTGTCAAACCTAGAAGTGAAAATTGCAATGGCAATCCCAGGATTGTCCCCATTGTGTACATAAGTTGAGGATTAGCTATATTTCCTGTGAAAGAAAAAAGTCTATATTTAGAAGTACTCCAGATCAAGAAATAACATATCAAAAGATGGAAAAGAATATTATGACAGTAGACAAGACTTTGAATTTACATTCTGAGCCCTTTTTCATTTTTTTTATTAGCAGTTTCTATCTCTTCTTGATATAGCAGAAAATAACATTGTACATTCCTTTTTTTACTAATACTCTGATGATTTTCTCTATTTCCAGTATTCACTCTTACCTTTCTGCTTCTCTTAAGTATACAAAATGAACTGTTGCAATATTCATTAGAGTTGAGCAGCTTGTGGCAAATATTACAAACAAAACTTAACAATTATTAATTTAAAATAAAAATGAGAAATATTGTAAAAGAAATTTATCTTTATAAATTTATCTTTATAAATACCATTGAATAAGTGGTATTTTGGTAAGTAACCCAAATTATGTGTAATGTTGTAAAATAAGAAATGTGTTTGTATTTGTAAACAGTATAAAGTACTGTAGCATTCACACACACAGCAGCAGATTGGAGAGAGAGCTTGGAGAAAAAAAATATTTCAAGAGAACAAACTGTTTCCTCTTATACACATTGGAAGCAATGTGATCAGGCCAAAAAAGCAGAACACATTGAGCAAACACATTTAATAAATAAATAAGATCCTTACTTTCAAATATCTGCTCTTTAGAGGGAGGAAAAAAACATAGGTCAGGGACAGGGCTATGCATACTAACTAATGTATTCATGTGACTGAGGGACACTGCAAAGGTAAAATGTAAATGGTCCATAAAGTTATTTTTCAGCACTGTCATCGCTTCAGTCACTGAAGGAATAGTCAGTCAGTGAGGAGTTGTTAACAGATTTCTGGAATTGAGACATATAATTTTCTTGAAAAATACTGTTCTGCACTAACACAGTAAAAAATCAATATTTCAGCAAATATTCAGATGATATTTATATCCAGTTCTATATAATTATTTTTAAGTGTCACTTTATGCTTTTACACTTATATACTACCTAGTCTGATTAGATGTCCTATAAGTCACACATCCATTATGTTAACTGCTATAAGCAGATCCTTGGGAAAGATTATGGAAAGCAAAAAATATATATCTTTGGCAGTTGCTTTGCCTTGTTCTCTCTTACTGACTACAGTGTTCAGATTTCAAATTTGTCCTAGCTGATTTGATTAGATCAAGCATGACAGAGGATTGGAACTTCTTGGCATGCTTATATATAAGAATTTACAGTTATGCCTGGCAGCAAGTAGTTGCTGTAGGCAACTGGGTGATTTTATGTTTTTGAGTTTTAAGAATTGAGGTACTGAGCCAGAAAATTGTCAACACACGGAATGGTTTGTTCTATGTTATCTGCAACTGAAATTTTGATACATTCATGGGTGGGATCATAGAGAAGCAAAGGCCTTCCTTTCTCAGAATGTAAAGTAGAATCACTGACCTGATTGACATTTTAAGTCCTGCTATAAAGCCTCAGTCTATAAAGACTCTGTCTGCCAGCAAAAATGAGGAATGTGACCTCTGCCTTTACATTTTTTCCCTCTTATCTAGTGTGTTAGCTCTTTTACAATCTATCTAGCCTAGCTCTTTCATGTGCTCCATCTTCACCCATTTCAATATGAATATAACATGGCATTTGTAATGTGACTTTTACAAGCAAACAAGTGGTTTATTTGTTGACCTGGATTTTCTGGGCAAGCTTTGATTCTCTGGGATCTTGAGAGAAAGATAAAATTAAGGTAAAGATAAATAGATGTGGAATGAAATTGAGCATGATTTGTTAGAAATATTAAAGGTTTCAGTCACTTAGAACCATTAATAATAATAGTAAATCTCTCTAATACTAAACTAAATGTGTACTCTTAATGCTTTTTCAGATGCAGAGAAGCTGGAATGCATATTGATGAATCATTATATCCTGCAATAAATACTAATGAAGGGTTACCTCAGTTTATTAAAAAGGTCTGTATATGCATAGTAACTTCCTATTATTTTAAATGTAGTCTTTAATTTTATTTCACATTGCTCTTAATTAAAAGCCTGCGGTGACTGGAGGATTAAAACAGGCTGTAACTATCATCTCAGTTCCCAATGTATTGATGTAAGAGATAAAGTTCAAAAAAAGACTAAAATAATTTGTTGTGTTAACCTGAGATAATTTTCTAGTAAAAATTTAATTTGATAAAATCTACAACAAGCTATTGGTTGCCATAATCCCAATCAACCTTTGTTTTAATCCGAGATTTTTATTTGAAAATGTATTGCATCATGTGGAGATATTTCAATACAAATATTACAGTGATGCGTAAAAAGTACTTTTTATTTTTGTAGAATTGGTGCAGTAAGAATAAGTCTAGTGTTTCATATTGAAATATTATTTCAAAGTTTATAAATCAATGTGATGACTCTTTATTTTGTAGCACAAATGCATGCAGCCCAAAGATTTATTTGGGAAAACTCCAGAGAAAGATCGTAGATTACAAAAAAGAATGGAAATTATGGTTAAAGAATTAGAAATGCAAAGAGCAGCAACAGGCAAGTATATGATCCATTTGCACTGTTATTGTCTTAGCCTTTGTACTGAAAAATAATGCTAACATATGGTGACACTTGAGCATAATTTTTATAATAGCTCTTTGAGCTAATGTTAAAATGTTGAAGATCACTGTAAAGTACGCAGAGAAATATAAAACATGGAAGGGGGGTATTTTGAGCATTCTTTCTTACCTCTGTCTACTGAAATATTTTACAGGAGAGGAGAGAAAGATTGATACAAAGAAAGAGCACGGTTTACATTTTTTTTCTCACCAGTTCCCAAGTCTGTCTTCTCATTATACATAGTCCTTGGCTTACAACCGCAGTTAGGATCGGATTTATATCGGTTGTAAGTTGAGGCACCCACATGACTGCCTGACTTTACAACATTATTTGCAGCAAATCATGTGATCATTAAGCAAATTCACAATCATTAATGCTGTGGTTGTAAGTACGAATCCATTCTTCTAAATAGGCATTGTTTTGCCAAAAAAACTGGCAAATTTGTATGCCACCCCACTCTCATAGGACTCTGGGAGAGATTATAGTGGAGAGATCAAAAGTCAGACAATGTGCTGACTCTTTCCATATTCCTTTGGGTAAGAAGTTGTTCAGTTGTACTTAGATACAGTAACACATTAATCTTTTATACTTTTTGCAGACAGAAGAAAGGTTATATATAACTATCCAGAATATGAATGGAGAAAGTGATGTTTAATACATTCTCCAAATTTCCCCTGTAAATTTAAGAGGAACACACATAGCCCACAGTTTAGGCTCTAAACCCGTGATGGCGAACCTATGGCACGCGTGCCAGAAGTGGCACACAGAGACATGTCTCTGGGCATTCAGAGCCATCACCAGTTTCTCTTCCGGGTTCCGGAGTGCGCATGCACACGGGCCACTTGCGCTTTCAATTTCATCTTCCTCGCAGAGCTGCCGGCAAGAACATGCAGTCTGGACCTTACCTCCCTCCCCACAGGCAAGCGACAGGAGAGCAGTCGGCCCGCCTCTTGGGACGGGCGGCGGGACCACCAAGTGGAACCGGCGCATGCACACAGGACAGCTGGTCTTGTGCGCATGGACGGAAACACAAAGGTGCGCGCATGTGCACACCAGAAATCACATGTTCTTTCCGTTTCCGGCATGCAAGTGTGCACGCAGGCTCACTTGCTTCTGGTTTTGGTACTCGGTGCCAAAAAGGTTCACCATCACTGCTCTAAAACTTTTCAAAATGTGGATTGCTGTAGAGCAGGGCTGTCAAACTCCTGGCTGGCCAGCAAGATGCGTCATGCGCTGGACACAACCACTCTTGGTTTAGTGAAAGGGAAAAAAGTCCTGATATGTAACATGATGCCGCTGTGACGACAGGAGTTTGACACTCCTTCTGTAGTATATTGCAAATTAACATATTTGAAATATTCGTTTCTTACGTTTTTTAAGTGTTACACTAATCTGGAAGCAGTCTAAGTATAAAGTAAGTTTCCATTCTACAGGTTCTGTGAACCATGTTTATATTCCCTCTGATTTCAGATGTTGGGCAATTGATGTCAATAATAAATATACAGTAGTACACTTGCTTACTTTGAAAAATAAGAAATAAGAGTATATTTGCAGATGTACTAACCAGTTTTTTAAAATAAAACTAGAACAATTATTTTTGAAAAAATAAAGAGCATCTGGTTGAACATGCCTTGGTAATAGACTGTTGAACTACAATAAATTAGGAATTTATATTACAGGAGGAAAAAAAATTATTCTGTCTAGTTGGTTAGAATTGACCAAAAGCTTTATTGTTGGAAGATCCCTATATGTTGGAGCATTTTAATGTAGATCTCTTTTTTAGATTATTTTAAAACTTTCAGAATGTTACAGTAATGTCCAAGCTCCAAATGTTACCCTTTCAAAAATTGTATATATTCTTTCTTCTTAAATGTAAAAATCTATTGATGATTTGCCATTTTTTAGAAACAGACATACCAGTTTTATTATTTGAAGATGATGGTTCACTGGTGTACAGCCCAGCAAGTAAAATAAAGTATCAGTGCAGTGTAATGGAGAGAAGAATAAAGGACATGAAGGAGAAAAGAGAAAATGTTTCCCCTACTGGTATGATGATAAATGTTGCTTTTTATTTGTAGGATGCAGCGTTACCTTTTCTTTTTATTGCTGGATTTTTATCGGTGTTGGTTCCATTTTGCCAATATTCCCTTCCCCATCCTCACATCCTTATTAGAGAATTGGCTGTTAAAATAAAAATGAATATATATATTCAATAATGATATATATAATTGAAGAAATGCATCTTTCCCCCCCTCACTTATTTTGGTCACTTTTGCTTCAGTCATTATTTGAACAATTATAAATAAAATCTCTGACACTATAGGATAACCATATTCTGGAATGTGTTTTTTTCTTTAGACCTAACAAATTAATGTTACTGATTTTTATAACCAAACATATATTTTAGACACAGGGGTGGAACATGTAATTGTTTTACTGTTCACTGTCCAGAGTCATTGTTAAACTGAATGCCTATATAGATTGATTAAATAAAGGTTCCTTCAGTTATGGCTGCCACTGCTCCAATAAAAATAAAAAACAGAAATTCTCAACAGAAGAAATAAAAATTAGAAACAAAACTGTTGAAAAGCTTTTATATGAAAATAGTGGGGGAATGCTGGAATTCTATAAATTTTAGACAGTTAAATGGGAAGATACTGATATTTTGAGGAAAGGAATGTAAAGGAATAATATAAATGTATTCAAGCAGACATTATGAAAAAAAGTCATAAGTGCTGCAAAAACATTAGAAAATGGTAATGCTGTAGAAGAAAATAGGAAAATAGAGAAGTATTAAAATATGGATGTGATTTTCTCATGATGTAATTGTATATATATTTTTAAAAAGTATAAAAAGGCTAAACTCTGTATCTGACAATTAAAAGAATGTTGTTACTACTCGTTTATATCAGGGGCATCATGAATGTTACTATAAATTGGGCAAGGTGGCTGCACTTTTCATCTGTGAAAATGTCTTCAAAGGAAATGCAGTATATTGTTTTACATTAAAATATGTTCATATTGTTAATCTTAAGATTTTTGGAAAGGTTTGACTTTGATTAGAGGAGACATATCATTCAGATGACATATTAAGTTAAAGACTTACTGTCTTATTTGTATGGTAGTTTCCTAGCTATACCATGCTGAGCTCTTACATGGCTTAGTATAATGGCTTAATGCAATCCTCAGAATTTGTAGATTTTTAATACCAAAGCATCCAAAATATTAAAAGCATTGTAATGAAATATTGTAAGAAAATATATCTACTGAATATGCAGCTACATATGCTACTAACTATATTGGCCTTAAATGTCTTTAGGAATTCCTTACTCAGCATAAATCTAATAACTCACATTTTAGCTTCACAGTTATCTCAGATGTCTGATACCAACCCTGCTGTTGTGTCTACAACTTCAACTTCAGCATCGACTTCAGGTAAAAAAAAGGAAAAAAAATAGATTTGGAAATAAAATCTAAATGTTTGCATTCAAAAATATCCAGCAGTTACATGTAATTGATAATACTGTAAATAAATATTTTGAATGACCCTGTAGTGCTATAAGAAATCTATGGAATATTTTATTGAAGAGAGATGCTGCAGTAAACAGTGTTAGTGCTCCTAGTATGTTTTACTGTTTTGATATTGCTAGTACTGTTATTAAAAAGAGCACTACCAATACAATAATTATTAAAATATAGACATGTATTTTTATTTCTGTGTTTGAACTCTTGAGATCACCTGCTTTTTATTGCTGATCTAGAATTGATATCTTGGCAATCACTTCTTGACTTAAATCATTTAGACATATAGGACAGAACTCTCTCCCTATTTCTCTTCATGGTGCAAAATGATTGCACTCACATTCTTCAGTAAACTAAAGCTTCCTGTTTTATCCAAACATGGAAACTGATTGCCCAGTTTGGAGAACCACCAAAAAAGATGGATGACATTGACTGCAGGATTAGACAAAAGAGAGCAGTTCTCATGAACTGTCAAGGAGATTTATTTGATATGTGTCTTATTTCTGCCCAATAAGTTTTGGAACTATGTTCCTTCCCTAGGGCAATCTGCAAATATATAAAAACATTTAAATATGCTATTTACAAACATTTAAAGATATTTTAAAACAGAATGGTTTTAAAATATCTAAATACCAAGGAAAACATCCAAATTTAATGAAAGAACAATCTATAGCAGTGTAATAACTAAGCTGATATTCTTTTCTATATAATATGCAGAGTTTAGTGATTGGCAAATAATTATTTGCCTTTTTAGGTTCCTTTCCTGTCTTCTAGGTTGAAGGAAGGAAAATTGAAGTTTCTGTTCTGAAGTCAACACTAATTGTATGCATGAACCTAAACAAATTAGTTATGGTATATGCATAAACTAATTTCAAAGCTCTTAATAATTCTTTGTCTCATTAATACATTGTTAACATGTAATCAGATGGAGTCAGAACCCAAGATTACTTGAAAATGGAAGTTTACTCTGATCCAAGTAATGAATCTTGGTATTAGTAAATTTAGTATGGGGTCATGTAAACAAGAAAACAATTGGGGGAACTGTCACATTTTTTATTTCTAATTTTTTGTGGTTCAATTTTTATTTTATTTAAACAAATTAAATACAAAACTCTCCCAAAATTAAAAAGAAACAAAAAACACGAAGGCATTTTAAAAACGTATAAAAAAAACTAACATACACATTATCCCCTGTAACTGAATACTGATTAATATATTACAACATTATTTATTTATTTATTTCAATTTATACCCCGCCTCTCTTCCCATTAGTTTCTCACCTCTTGTGAAACACACCATTTTTAAAAAATTGCTAAATCTTTGCAGTTTATTAACATGTCATCTATATACTATAATGACAAAATAGTTAACAAGAAAAATAATAACAAAGGCAAGATTAAAGTTTCAAAACCTTATGTTAACAAACTGTTATTGTAATCAACTTGTAGAAAATTTACTACAGCGTCTTATCTATCCCAAATTATCAGAAGAGTTTACAATGATTCGTCCTGGATCAAATATCCACATTCTTAATAGCATCTCTTAACAGTTGTTGTTAGTTTAAATATAATCGAATCTTCAAAATTAGCCGATCTTCCCAAAAAAGTCCAGTTGAAATTATTTCCAGTGATATGTGTCCCCAAACTCCTTCATAGGGAAAACCAATTTATCACTTCTCCACTCAGTCAAGTTTCTGTTGTTGTACAAGAATGCAGGCTTCAACTTCAGGGAGGCATGTACAATTGACTCCATTAGTTCTAAGTCTGTAAAGTTCATATTTCTTTCCACCATATCTGCTGCTTTCAGATCACATTCCTTTTGTGATTAGAGCTACATGCATCTGAATATTTTCCACAGTCATTATCATTTCATCAAACTTAAAAAAAAAATTCAAATAGGGATTGCATGTTACCAAATGGTCTTTTTTCATGTCAGCCACATTTACTTATCTATAATCTGATATATTGTTGCTCTGTGTACTTTAGCAACCATAGATAAGAGAACACAAGCATTGAAGTAATATTTCTTCAAAGTGAACAGATAAAAAAGGAAGCAAGATAATTTTCTGGATATTTCAATTCAAAGTTAAAAGAAAAATTAAAAAATTAACCTCCAAAAATAATTAGTAAAATGCAAAAACCATGTAGTGAGATGTAAATGAAATGAAGGCACTTTCACTACTCAGGAACACGCCTTGTTTTCCTTACCGAAAAGTGAAAGCTATTCAACAACATAAAGAGAAGAGTGGGAGCAAAATAACAAATGAAATCCAACAGGAAGAAAATAATTTGACATTCAACCAGCTGGTCAGGTTTTAAAAATAGATAGCAAAATTGAAACAAAAGCTTTATAAAGTGAAGTTAAAACCCAGGCGTGCTTAAAAAAACAACTGCCGGGAAGAAGATGAATGACTGGTGACTTTCCAACAGCTCCCACAAGGGAACTGGAGTCTTCAAGACTCCCTCTCCCTGGTGGGTCCACAACCATCCAAAAGCCATCTTGGGTTATTCCTAAGTGCTCCCATTGAATCCAGGGAGCAGCATTGCCAAAGAACCAGCTTTGATAGCAAAATCAACAAATCATTGGCTGGAAAAAGAAAACTTCCTACCATTCAGCAGCCATCTTGGGGAAGAGTCCCAGCTGTCCCATTCCCATTTTTAAAGAACAGTTGCATAAATGATTGTAATATTGATACAATTACATAAATTCATTATGCCTGAACTCCTTAGTATATCCCTTGTCATTATCCCTTGTCTTTAATTAAATATATATACATTTGATTGTGAAGCAAAAATAATTCACCTAATTAGACTTATTTCAACGAAAAACTTCGGTTATATAGATTTTTTTTATTTTTTTAGAAAAACAATGCATGTACAATAATATAACATTCACTCATTATTGCTCCATAGAAGTGGGGGATAACTATGAGTCCCTTAATTTCCCCTTCCTCAGGTGAAAAATGTGGACCATGCAGTTTCTGTCGAAAATCTGGTCCATTGTGAACTTACTGAAAATAACAGTAGTTCTGAGAATGACTTTTCTTCAATTAATCTAATCGATACTCCAGGAATGACTAAAGATTCTTCTCTTTGCAAACAACGAAAATATAGAAGGAAATCAAGCCTTAGACTGAAGGCTTCTACATCACATGATAAAGAACCTCAGAATGATTTCTTACTTGCATTGCTTACTCCAATTAAGTCTACTAAAGATCAAGATTCTTCTTTTGAAGATTTTGAAGATTGTTTTTCATCTTCTAACTTTACTAAAAATAAAGTTATTACTAAAAATAAAATAAAAGCCAACCTTCTTCCATATCAGCAAAAGTTACAGAATGACAAGGATATTAAATATAATTCTCCCAGAAACAAATTAGAAGGTATGTTGCAAAGTTCTAGTCCAGTAAGTACAAGTTACAACAGAAAGAGGAAAAGAGTGACTGAGATTACTGAGGATGCAGTTAGTGAACCCAGGCTATCTACATTTCTTCAAAGGAGAAAAACAGGTGTAAATTGTACATCAAACACTGAAAATGGAAACATAGAAACATCAGACTGTTTTTTAAATTCCAACATTCCGGAGCAGATCACAACCAGTTCTACAGCTGGTAAGTTGTTATTGAAAGATAATTGTCCAGCAAAATAACACCCGGAATTATTTTAAATATCTGAAAACCTTCACTCTAAAATATAATTGACCACAGAAGTATTTTTAGAATCTCATTTAGAAAAAGGAAATACTCCTATGCATACAAATATTTAAATAAATATTCTATGTATAGAATATTTTTCTAATTTTTTGTAAAAAAACATAATTTAAATATATGGAAGGAAAAAGTAGTGAAAAATTGTTATATGTGTCTTATATTATTGAATACTTACTATTCCATCCATATAATTTCATGTTGGTGCCCTGTGTAGCCAGTTTTTAGCAGTGTTAATAAGAATTTTGAAGTACCTGTTTAAAACGCAGTATAGCAAAATTATTTTACTGCAACCAGGAAGTTATTAAGTGAAAATTCCAATGTTTGAAAATTTACAGCTCTAAAGAAAGGGCAATTTATATAAAGGCTATATTTAAGTTTTGTCGACATTTTGCTGAATAAATGAAACTTAGAAATTCTAATTTAAATTCTTAAAATCTTACCTAAGAATCTCTAAAAAGACTATATTGGAAATTTTGAACATTGTTATTTTATTCTTGAAAATCACTGAAATATTAATATGTCTATAGGCTCAATGAGGTTTTCATTACTGAAAAGCATACCTGATGATGTGATTTTGTACAATAGTAATGCTGCTGTCTAGAAAACATGCCGTATTTTTCGGAGTATAAGACGCACCAGAGTATAAGACACACATTAGTTTTTGTGGACCAAAACAAGAAGAAAAAAAATCTTGGTGATTCACTTGCTTTCATTAATGCCTCTCATTTGTGCCATTTTCTCTCTCTCTCTCTCTATTTCTCAATCTGTCTCTCTGTCTCTATCTCTCTCTCTCTCTCTGTCTATCTCTCTCCCGGTGTCTGTCTGTTTCTCTGTGTCTCTCTTCTGGAGGTGGGAGAGGTGAAAAACAGGCCTGTTTTTGGTCTCCGGGAGCATCTTCCCTCCCGGAAGCATTCTAGAGGCCAAAAACAGCCCATTTTGGGGGCAAAATCTGGCGGTTTTCATCTATTTTTTTGCCTCTGGGGGCAGGGGAAGTGAACAACAGGGCATGCAGATGCCTCAGGAGGCAAAAAAATGGACAAAAATGCTTTGGAGTAAAAGCGTGCCGTTTTTACCCAAAAGCGGGCCATTTCTGCTTGGTTTTTTTTTCCTCCTGGCACTTCTGCATGCCCTGCTGTTCACTCCCCGCAACCCTCAGAGGCAAAAAAACCCAGAAGAAAACGGAACGCTTTTGGCCTCTAGAATGCCTCTGGGGAGGGGAGTGAGTGCCCAGATCATACAGATGAGGGAAAATGGCCCATTTTTTGGCCTCATGAGGCCTCCGTACCTCACATTTTCAGCCTGCTATATTCAATTCTTGGAGTATAAGATGCACCCAGATTTTCATCCTCTTTTAGGGAGGAAAAAAGTGTGTCTTATACTCCGAAAAATACGGTACATTGTTTTCTGAAATATATATTTAAAAGGTTCATTCTATAAACTGCTTATAAACTGCTAGAAAAAGGTTATTATGTACAAGAATTACAGGTTTAATATCTGAGTATTTTTAACATGTTAAATGAATTATGAAAATAACTCATGTTTGACTTTCTAAATATAACTGAATGTCCTTTTGCTGATGCATCTGAAATAATGGTCTGTGAATATAGTGCCTTAATTTCAAGAAAGATGTGTTTAGATGTATAAAGCATGAAACATAGACACATCTAATTTGATCTTCAGAAAGTGAAATAACTACATTTTATATAGTTTTCAATAAAAATATCTGAAGTCTTTGTCTACTGAAAAGAATTATTGTACAAGAATTATTGTATTCTTTTTATGAGTTTAAAAATATAATTACATGTTGAATGTTCTTTCTCTGCAGGGTAGGTTCTCTGTTATAAAATCATAGCTCTATTCTATAGCATTCTCAGCTTTTTGGGAATTAATTTCACATAAAACCTTTAACAGATATGAAGCTTTTAATAATTAGATTTGCGACATCAGCTTTCAGGTGGATTTTTGGACTCTCGTGAAAATTCTGCTGAAATTGATGTCATATATATCTACTTGGTAATATTCCTTTAAAAGAGAAAGCTCTTCACTGTGCTTATGCACTTGATTGCTCAGTGTTCCACAGGCTGTAAATTTAGTGTACTATACTGTGTTTCCACAAACTAAGCCAAGACTACAGCAGTTTGTAATGTTATAGTCTCATTCCGTGCATGTTTATTCAATCAAAATTAAATTCAGGATCTTGACGTAGATCAGTTAATAAGTACAGACTGGATTGTACAGGTCTTCAATTAGCTAGGTTGTATTACATCTAAAATCAAGGGTCAGTCTGAATTAAAATCTGATTTACATGTGGAAATTAAAACTTGTTTGTTTCATCTATTAACGCCAGTCTATTGCTGTAAGGTACATTGACTGTAAGCTTCAGTTATGAAATTAATATATTTATTCTGGTCAGTGTAGGAACCAATAATCATGGAAGATTGTAGTGTGTATTTTAGATGCATTTTCTTAGTTTAATTTAATCAATACTGACCTCAGGATCTCCTCACATATCATTCTAGCAGAATTGTGGGCACCTAACTTTTTATATTGGACTGTATAGACAGAACCAAAAGTGGCAGAGGAGCTCCGTTCTGTATATTTAATACTTGATATAATGTACACATTATGACTGCACAGAAACTCTATCATATGTAAGACTATCTGATAATCCGGCTTCACCCTGAGATTTATTTATCCGAATGGCTCTATGGGCCCGTAGCTTTATGGGCCTGACACTGGAGAGATAACTGCTGTTCATGTCTCAAACAAAATTAGGAAGTTCAGACCTCTCGAAACATACAGTAGTATCTGTTTTCAGTTGTTAAAACAGCCACATCTTTTAGGCTACATGGAAACCGAGAGATGGGGGAAGATACTGTAGCTCTGTTATAAGTAGCAGACAGGTGCTATCTTGTACAAATTGTAAAGCAATTCTTCTAAACTATTTTTTGCTTAATGGTTAATAGATGTGTTAATATTCAGCCTTACACAAAATATAAACTCCTTCCTTATCAGGAGCACCAATATTTCTATCTACTTGGATATAAAATGTGATTTATTTTCTATATAGTATATTGTTACCTAGATATTTTGAATTAATAAAAATATAGATGGGAAATAGCTTTATCTGAACCGTGCATTATTGTACTATAAAAGTATGTACATGGTGTCTTTTCTACCGGAAAATCCAGGGCAATGGGTTATATAATCATTGAAGCCAAACTTTCAGTTCCAATTATGTTATAGATTAGTTTTCCTGGACAGCTCTCGGTGTTTTTAAAAATGCATCATGCATTGGGAGAGAAGTGATGCTGTTTTTATGATATGCCATTTTAATTACTCTACATATAGCATTATTAGCTGAGTATGTTCTTTTTAGTCAATGCAATATCAAATTTAATAAACTAGAACTGAATATGTACATCTGTACATGATTTGTGGGCTTGCTGGAATCTAGGTTTTTCATTTCTAATCGAATCGTCTTTTTGAATGGCAATAATAAGACTCTAAATCACTTGATTTATTTGTCATCATTGCCCTAGTATCAGTTCACAAGATTATGTGAGAATTAAATGTCCTCATTAGCTATAGTTGCCATTACTAGGGTTGATTGTAAGATTTATCTGGCAAATTTTATAGTGATCAGCATTGGAGACATGTTTTTCCATTTTTTCTTATATTACAAATGCCTAAGTCTCATAGAAGGATTAATAATGCATTTCCTTTTTGGCACAATGTTATACGTGAAATACTGGCTAGAATTTGAAGAACACCAGTTCCAAGATGCAGCATAGTACTTATGAACAACTATGTTTTTATATAAGAGATTTCTTGTAAAGGTGAAGTATATCTCAGTGTTTGAAGTCAGCATGCACTTGGAGTTTGGGAAAACAATTCCAAAATAAACTCTTAAAAGTTAACATGGCCAGATCATACCTAGAAAATGCCATACTACTGATACTGTTTTCACTAGCCGTGATCCCTTCATTTATACCATCCTAATCTTAGAATGTCCATGTAAATACAAGCTTTTTCCCGCCTGCTTTTTTCTATCTCTCCCATTTGCTTAAAAACCTAAAAGGGTAGTTACATTTATTTATTATTTATTTGTTAGGATTTATACCCCACCTCTCTTCCCCGGTCAAGGGGAACTCTTATAGAAGTGCTTAATACATTTTGGGTAAAAAAAAGTTGTTCAGAGAATGGTATGAATAGGTATTTACAATACTACAGATATGTTCATAAAATATCTACAGTGTGACGTTTCTTCATTTTATTTTTATTTATTTTATTTAAATTTATAGGCCGCCCAATCCTGAAGGACTCTGGGTAGCTTACAACATTGGTAAAAACATATAAAAAGTAGAAACAATTTAAAATCCCCTTAAAATTGCTAAATTTCAGTGGGTCAGACTAGTCCAGCCTGCCGGAAAAGCCAGGTCTTTAGTGCTCTGTGGAAGGTTCTCAGGTCTGGGACACTCCGGAGCTCCGGAGATAGATCATTCCAGAGGGCCGGGGCCACTACGGAAAAGGCCTTCCTCTGTGGAATTGCCAGGCGACACTGCCTGGCAGATGGTACCTGAAGGAGGCCCACCCTGTGTGACTTCATGGGGGACTGGGAGGCAAATGGTGGCAGGAGGCCATGGTATATTAGGACACATACCTCCTTTTTATTTATTCATTTATTTATTTTATTAGATTTATACCCCGCCTCACTTCCCCAGTCAGGGAAAGTTTTTTGTGCCAAGAGATCTTATATCAAGAAATTTGATGTTCACAGCAGTTTTTTTCCATCCAGCCAAAGACTTCATTATATATTCCATAAAGCTCAGGCTTCTGTCATGTTACATGTTGTAATAATTATGTTTTATCTGTTGGTCGAAATAAGGTTAAATATGGCCAAAGATAATGAGCAACCAAGTATGAACGCAGCTATAACTAAGGCTGAATTTAAGAGCAGACTTCCTAGAATTCAAATAATACATGTGAAGTATATGAAATTAGATTGTTTTTTTATAGAGGGTTTCAATTTTGGGTTGTGAAGCTGTTCCAACAATTCTGGAAATATTCTGAACTATAAGAGGTTGCTTTGAATTAGATTTGGTTTGAATTGAACAGAAACATTTCCAGAAAGATCTAAATAGTTGTTTTGAACTGTAAACATTTGACCTTTAAAATATTTTGTCCCATCACTGCAGTTTTAATTTTAAAGGGAGTTTGCTTCTAGTAATAATAAAGTTGCAGAATGAAAATCTAATAAAGTTCTGCCATGAAAAGTTATGAAGATATAATAGGCTGTGAAATAAATTTTGATGCAATCTGATGGAAACTGCTGGTTTACCTGCCGCTAAGATAAATAAAAGGAAATATTCATTTTTTAAAATTCAAATTAGGACCTGCGAAAAATTAATATGAAAGGTGAGTTTTTGAAAGATACTACATACCTAAAATTATTTTTAAAATGTTTACTTGGAACTGCAATTACTCTTTTTTAGAGAAGCCATACAATGTAGAGAAAACACAGAAAATCAAGGAACTGCACCTGATTATGAAAAGTATACAGGAACAATGCAAAGCTACAGTTGTGCTAATACATTAACAGAATATACATTTTTCATAGTATGGATTAGGATTAACTCTAAATGGATCTGGTTTTTAGATAATGCCAAATTTTCATCGAGTGATGCTAAAAACACTGCTTGTGAACCTTTGGGGAACCATATGAATGAGCCTGATAGGAAATTAAAGATTACTAAGAGAATCGAAAAGGTGAGTTGGTATGTCATGGCTGTAAGATCAGTAGAAGGAACTGTTTCTTCTTTTTCCCATGTTCATTGATGTTTTTTGTATCAGGTCTGGGGAACCCTATAATCTGCAGAACTAGATGGGAATCCTTAAGGGGAGATCACAAAATCTAATGTTTAGTGGACACAAAATCATAGCAAACCATAGAATAGCTAATCTACCTAGAGGGAAAACATGATTGACTGGACAAGCTAACTGAACTCTGCAGCATTTGATTATATATTCTTAGAACTGAAGTTTTCTGGATCAATATATCTGTAAAACCAACATTCGATTTGGCAGAACACAGTGTGCCATGCTACAGCCATGAAATGTATCCTATACTTTATAATCGTTTTATTTTTCTGCAACTCAAGTATTGGAATGTTCAGAGCCATCATTGGCCACCTGATTTACTAGGATTTTCAACTAAACTAACTCACTCCCCTTTCTAATTCATGAAAACAAAAATTCATTGAACTCCATTGAGCAACAAGGAGTTTTTAATTTTATTTATTTATTTTTATTTTATTTATATCCCACCTCTCTTCACCCAATTGGGGAACTCAAGGAGGCAGAACAACACAATAAAAACATCAGCCTATACAATAAAAATCAAAACACATTCACTCACTCAATCATACACGAGGGGAGGGGGGACAGATGATTAAGTCCACGCGTGCCGGCAAAGCCAGGTCTTCACTGCCTTGCGAAATATGGGCAAGCTAGGGATGGTTCTAATCTCCGCAGGGAGCGAATAATAAGCATCTGTCACAAGACATTTCATCTTCTAGTATTTAGATTTATGCTTCTCAAGCTCAACCAATTGGTCTCTTTATTTCCCATACAGACCTTGCCACATGGTCAAAATCTAAGCAATGTTTTTAGGTAAAACATTGCATTGCTTATGAGTAGTTGGAAGAATTGTTATCATTGAAGAGACGTCATGTCTATAGTTTGATAGCTTTTCAGCAGTCTAGATACTGAAGATACAGCACATAATTTTACAATAATAAAATAAATGAGCTTCACATGGGGAAAGATCTTTACAACTTTCAGTTGTAAAGTTTTATGCTTTTAGAATATTCAGTTTTATGCCTTTAGAATATTCAATTAGAATAGGTACATCTTTTCAGTAAATCATGGAGGCAAATTTGCAGTTAAAGTACAATACTGGCAACCTCATGTTGGATTATCTTAAGTAGCTATAGATTAAGAGTATTGGACCATCAAAGCTGTTTTCTAGGAATAATCTTGCTCAGGTGACCCTACCATCTTTATAATACAGTATTTTCACAGCATTCTTTATTCCACATGAAATGTTTAAATATGTTGAAAAATCATGTTCAAGGTTCATAGAAGTGTGATAGTTTTTCATGTTTAGCACAGAGAGATGTACAGTAGTACCCTCTCTAACTTTTCAGCAGAGAACTGGGGACCACTCAGGAATTTCATACATGAAGATACCCTACATGTGTACACGGGGCTCCTTCATGCAGGAGTGTTTATGACAAGAAGCTACAGTTTGCTTCCTAAATTCCTTTTCACCTCTCGATTGGACTACTGCAACGCGCTCTACATGGGGCTGCCCTTGAAGAGCACCCGGAGACTTCAACTGGTA